>CM032157.1:19864406-19896595 GCA_018901935.1 Pugionium cornutum
AGATGTCACCATGGATGTGTTGGTATGGGCAGTGGGAGATACAACCCGTGAGGTTGCACTCGGGACTTTGCCTTCTTGCAAGTGATGCATCTTGCACAATGTGCTTCTACTGTCCTCTTGATGTGTGGCCAGAAGAAGTGCTCCTTGACCACTGCTAGAGTCTTGTCGACACCAAAGTGGCCCATGAGTCCTCCTCCATGAGCTTCTGGGATGATAAGCTCCCTTAATGATCCTTGTGGTATGCACAGCCTTCTTTCTCGGAACAAGTATCCCTCATGGATGTAGAACTTGCCATGACTCCTCCTGGTCTCTCAGCAAGTCAGGATCATCCTTATGGTCCTTGATGTGCTCGAATCCTAGGACCTTTGCCTCCAGTTGATATCAAGGCAAACCTATAGTGCATTTCATTGTCTTTGCCCTTCTTGTAGTACTGGGAAGGTCTATGAACTCCATCCATGTCTCCTCTTGAGATTGGTTTGCCCTCTGAGTGTTTGAGTCTCGTGATCAGTGTGGATCAAACTCCTTGGACAAATGTTTCTGATCTCCAAGGACAAGATGTCATCATAGTGGTAGTTCAGTGAGGCACCACCTAGCTTCTCACTGAAGTATGCCACTGGTCTCCCTCCTTGGGTTAGCACTGCTCCTATGCCTATTCCAGAGGCATCACACTCCACTTCAAACGTCTTGTTGAAGTCGGGAAGGACTAGCACTGGTGTGTGTGTAAGGCTGTCCTTCAAGGCCTGGAATGCCTTCTCCTGAGCTTCTCCCCAGCTGAATCCCACGTTCTTCTTCACTACTGCTGTCAGTGGTGAGGCAATACTTCTGAAGTTGGGCACGAATCTCCTATAGAAGCTGGCCAGTCCGTGGAAGCTCCTTACTTGGCTGATGTTTCCTGGTGTTGGCCATTCTTGTATGGCTCAAATCTTCTCCTCATCAACCTGCAGGCCCTGTGAACTCACAACAAAACCTAAAAAGACAAGCTTATCAGTACAAAAGGTGCACTTCTTGAGATTGGCATAAAGCTCTTCTTGTCGAAGGGTTTTAAGGACCATCTCAAGATGTGTGGGGTGTTCCCGTAGGCACTTACTGTAAACAAGTATATCATCAAAATAAACTACAACGAACTTACTGATGTACGCCCTAAGAACTTGGTTCATAAGGCGCATGAAGGTGCTTGGGGCATTAGTCAAGCCAAATGGCATGACTGTCCACTCGTAGTGCCCTTGCTTTGTCTTGAAAGCAGTCTTCCTCATCACCTTCCTTCTACCTGGTATCCACTTTTGAGGTCTATCTTGGAAGACCGCTCCCTCAGCTCATCTAGCATGTCATCCAGTCGTTATTGGATGCCTATACTTGACTGTGATGTTGTTGATAGTCCATGCCAAATCCCATCCTTCTTGAGCACTAGTAGCACTGGCACATGGACTGAGGCTCTCTCGAACATATCCTTCTCCAGAGCTCCTTGACTTCAAGCTCTTGGACTCCTCTGGACTCATCCGGTAGGCTGGCGGTTGCAGGGCTGCCCCGGGCACTAGATCAATCTGGTGTTCTATGCCACGTAAAGGAGGCAAGCCTGCTGGTATCTCCTCTGGAAATACATCCTGGAATTTGTTGAGGAGGGTTGCTACTTCATGAGGTAGCTCTACCTGTCCCTGTTCTATACTCAACACTTCCTTGAAAACCATTAGTAACATTAAGTCCTTGGAGGCTAAAGCTCTCCGGACATGACTAGGTTGAATAAGGAAGTTAGACTTGACAAGTTTCTTTTCCTTACTCATTTGGAGTTGTAGCTCATGTACTTGGGCAGGTGTAAGAGGAGCTAGGCTGACCTTTCTCTTGTCATGCGCGAAGGTGTAGAGATTGGTTCGGCCATCATGCCTGGTCTCTTTGTCAAACTGCCATGGTCTTCCTAGTAGAAGATGGTCAGCTTGCATGGGCACCACGTCGCACACGACTTGATCCTGGTACTTGCCCACACTGAATGGTACAATGACTTGCTCATGGATCTTTAGCTCCACTTTGTCATCGAGCCATCTCAGTCTATATGGTCGAGGATGCCGTGTCCTCTCTAGACCTAGCTTATCAACCATATACGCACTAGCAACGTTAGTGCAAGAACCACCATCTATGATGAGGTTACATACCTTTCCTTGATGGTGCAACGGCTGTGGAAGATGTTCTCCCTTTGGATGGTCTCTGAAGGATCCACCATTGCACTGAGGATACGTCTAGTGACCAGCACTTCCCCCCCATCAGGGTACTCAATGTCACCGTACTCTCCTTCTGGTTCATTGTCCTCTTCATCTTGGGATTCATATTCTCCTGCCTCCGTAATCAGCATGACTCGGTTGTTTGGGCACTCCCTTGAGATGTGTCCACGTCTCCTATACTTGAAACAAGTTATGTCACGTGATCTTTGAGGGTTAGAAGACTTACCAGGCTCTCTCTGGTCACGGGTGGGTTCAGGAGGCTTGCTCTTGAACCTTGACTCGATCTCTATGCTCTTGCCTTTGTCTACGGTCTTGGGCATGTTGCTTGGTGCCCAAGGTGTCTTAGGCTTTTTGCGGATGTCTTGGCTCTTACGTTTGATGTGCTGCTTAGCTTGCACAGATAGGTGGAACAAGTCTTTGAAGTCATTGTAGATTTGCCTTTCCACCTTGCGGCTGATCCTTTCTTGGAGTCCATCCAGAAAGCCATCAATGCTTCTTCATCATCATTGAGCTCCAATCTGTTCCTTAACCTCTCAGACTCTTCATAGCCTCTACTGATCTGGTACCCCTTGTCGAAAATTGCAAATCCCATGGGTAAGGTGGAACCTTTCTTTGCATGAGGTCTTTCATGTCCATGAGTCTACGGGTCTCATTCTCTTCCTCCTTCTGTCAGACACCTCACGATCCCACCAGATGAGGGCATTTTCCGTGAGTTGTGCTACTGCCATTGAGACTCTCCTAGGTCCTGGTTGGTTGTTGTGATCAAAGATATGATCCATTCGCCTCTCCCAATCTAGGTAAGCCTTGGGGTCTACTTTTCCTGCAAAACTAAGAGGAGTTAGCTTAACATCAGGATGATTTACCCGGTTGTATGTGTGTTCATCTCCATCCTCATGACGTCTAGGAGGCATTCTTGGTCTCTGGTGAAGACCATATGGCTCAAACCCATCATCTTCTGCCTCTGGTTGCCGTGGAGGTCCTCTCGGCCTATGGTGATAGTTATGGGGTTGCGTGTCCTCATCTCCATCTGGCTGGGGTTCCTCCTGTTCGTGCCGTGTCCTAGGGTACTCAGGACCCTCAGGACGGTCTTGCTCAGCTCTCACGTGCCTTATGGCCTGGAATCTCACTGGTCTCTCCACGCGCTCCAACCTTTCGCCTATGGATGCGAGTTGGGTTTGGAGTGTGGTGAACATGGCCATCATGGCTTCAGCTGCGTCTCTATTCTCTTCTCCCATGTGTGCTACAAGGAAAGAAGATAGTTAGGTGCTCCTAAATTATTAGGAGAGTTTCTTTTTTGATTTGAAAAAATGCAAAAAATCTAAGATTGAAAAAGGAAACTTCCTAGACAACTTGCTGTCCAATTCAATTCTTTTAGTATCTTTTCTTTTCTTTTTTTTCTTTTAATTTAACTTAAAATGGAAATATGATTAAACAAAAGGAAAACGTGTCTTTGATGCAAAGTGAATCTTTCATGTTTGAGAGTTATTTTTGATTTTTCTTGAATGACTTAAACTAATGCAAGAACACAAAACAAGCAAAGGATAGAAACAACCTGGTTTAGGAGCTTTAGCTCTGATACCAAATGATACAAGCCTTGATTCAAGGATGTATGTGCGTGGGCTGTTTGGAGAAGCATAGGTGAGAAATTCGACCTTAGACTTCTTGGATAGGGGTTTTTGGGTTGGTATTCGATGGAAAGGTGAAGTGAACCACACGAGGGGTGATGAACCTCGTGATAAATCACAAACTTAGAGCTAGGAGGGCTGGTCTCAACTAGATTCTAAGCGCACAAGATTCTTGAGAGAAACTTGTTGGGGAAAAAGTTCTATCTTTATTAATATCAAAAGGTTGTTGGACTACAATGCTGGAAGGAGCCTTATTAATATGCTCGACAGCTTGACCTTCTAGGGTCGACCCAAATAAGAAAAGGAAAACTTACAAAAGTGCACAAAGGAAAAGATACAAAAGTGTATAATCGAAAAAGGACCTATTCCTAAAATGTTTTGACTCAATAAAAGTAAATATTCTAGATCCTACCCTGCAAAACAGAAAGAGGCAAATATTCTTATTGAAAACTTACCTTAACTTACCTCATGGCCAAGAAATGGAAGGTGGCCGTCCTTGTGGCATGCACGCGCCTTGCTCCTAGTCTTCGACTTGGAGTAGGGTTAAAACCTTTGGGCCCTGACCTCTCTTGCCACTAAAGCCCAAGTCTCTGATGTTCCTTTTGTTGTTGAGAAGCCTTTGGACTCTAATTTGCTCTTCTGGCCCATTGTCCTTAGCTGCTCTTCCTCTAGAAGCTTGTGACCCATAAGCTGAATTTGTGGAAGAGTGATCTACTTCTTGTCATTGCTCCTGGAGGTACCACTGGTGTAGATACTTCCTCTAAGTATATGTCCTGGAGCTGGTAGCTCATTTGGTCCGAGTCCTCTTGTGTAGAAGTGGAAGTGTGCGTGTACTCGGCTGGATGGCCTGTACCGGCTGGATTGTGCGCAGTACTGGCCGGAATGACTTCAGGACTGGCCAAGTTGATCCCGGAGTCGTCGGTGTCATCAGGGGGACCGGCGGTGTCATTCACGTCCCCACCAAGTGTGCCGGAAGCTTGGGCCTCTCCGCCGGCGCTGTTGACCTGTCTGGTCCTATAGGTCGAGGGTCCGGCGGTACTGTCTGGTCCGGCAGGCGCGCCAGATGGTCCTGCTGTCTCGGGCAAGCTTCCTGGTCGGCCAGTCTGGTCTCCTGGCTGGATGTACGACCTGATGTCCTCATCAGGTACACTCATGGATAATGACAATCTTTATATGCTTGACACTATAGGTTCTCGTGATGAAAGCTTAAATGTTGAATCAAGGGGTACAAAACATAAATTCAAAAATGCAAGTTCGGGAACTCTGTGGCACAGACGCTTAGGTCACATCTATAGAAATAGAATTGAGCGACTTATGTCTGATGGTATATTGGGTTATGTTGATTTCACAAATTGTAAAGTCTGTGTGGATTGCATTAGAGGAAAATAGACTAAACATAAGAGATTGGGTGCAGATAGAGCTACATAAGTTCTTGAGTTGATACATATAGACATTTTTGGACCTTTTCCTACGACATCATGGATCGGACAACAATACTTTATACCATTTATAGACGATTATTCTCGATATGTATACTTGTTTCTTATTCATGAAAAGTCGGAATCTTTAGATGTGTTCAAGAAATTTAAGGCCGAAGTTGAGAATCAAATCGACCGAAGGATAAAGTTTTTCAAATTTGATTGTGGTGGTGACTATTACGGTCGGTATGACGGTTTAGGTGAACAACGTCCAAGACCATTCTTCAGATACCTAGAGCAGTATGGAATTTTCCCACAATACACCATGCCTGGGTCTCCCAGCATTTTCACATATGGGGATGTCTAGCTGAAGCTATGCCATACAAGCCATTTGAGAAAAAGTTGGACTCTAGAACTGTGAGCAGTTACTTTATTGGTTATTTTGAGTGATCTCGGGACTATAAGTTTTGTGATCCCACACAAAAGAACTTTTTTGAGACGAGAACATCTACGTTCTTTGAGGATGTTGAATTTGGGGGAGAAATAAAGTTAGAGACATCATATTTGAGGAAGAATCGGATTCAGTTTCTAAACCGATTCATATATTTGCTTTTGATAAAGCAAATTTGGAATCTCAAATTGACACTGAAGTTCTTCCTCCAAAAGAAGATGACGATGTTATCGAACATGAAAGTCAAACTCAAAATCCTCAAGAACCTGTACAACAAGAACAAGTGTCTTTGCGGCGAACCACGAAAAGAGAAGTGGTATTCCGGATGATTACACAGCGTTTCTTATGGTACAAGAGGAAAATCAAACCTACTTGGAGGATGATCATATCAACTTCTGTGAGGCCATGGGTAGTTCCAATTCAAATAAATGGGTCAAAGCTAGTAAAGAGGAGTATCAGTCAATGCTAAACAATAAGGATTGGAACATTGTTCAATTGCCAGAAGGAAAGAAAGTCATTGGCTGCAAATGGATATTTAAGACCAAAATAGATTCAAGTGATAATGTGGAAAGGTATAAGGCTTGTCTAATAGTTAAAGGCTATACTCAGAAAGAAGGGATTGACTACAAAGAAGTTTTTTCTCCAGTTTCATCAAAAGATTCTTTTAGGACAATCATGGCCCTTGTTGCACACTATGACTTAGAGCTTCATCAGATGTATGTCAAGACAGCGTTTCTCAATGGTGACATTGATGAGACAATTTATATAGAGCAACCAGAAAACTTTGTAATAGGTGATTCAAAGAAGATGGTATGCAAATTAAATAAATCTATCTATGGGCTAAAACAAGCTTCTCGTCAATGGTACCACAAATTTCATGAGGTAATTGTCTCATTTGGTTTTGAGGTAAATTTCGAAGATTGTGTGTATCAGAAAATCAATGAGAGTAAGTGTATTTTCCTGGTTTTGTATGTCGATGACATACTACTACCCACTAACGATATGAGCATGCTACATGAGACCAATATATTTCTGAACGGTAAATTTGAAATGAAAGATCTTGGTGAAGCATCTTTTTATTAAGAATTCAGATTCACCGAGATCGAACTCGGGAAATTCTTGGATTATCTCAAAAGAGCTATATCGACAAAATACTCAAGAGATTTGGCATACAGGATTGAAACCAGGTGATACCCCAGTCGCTCGAGGAGACAAATTTTGTCTTAATCAGTGCCCTAAAGGAAATTTAGAAATTTTATGAGATGCAAAAGATTCTTTATGCGTCGGATGTAGGGAGTCTAATGTATGCTCAAGTTTGTACGCGTCTAGATTTAGCCTACATTGTTGGAATTTTGGGCTGATACTTAAGTAATCCAGTTTTGTACCATTGGAAGCAGCCAAAAGGGTCATGAGGTATTTAAAGAGAACAAAAGACTATATGCTCACATATCAGAGATCATATAACTTGAACATCATTGGATATTGATACAAGCCTTGAATCAAGGCCGTAGCACTCGCAGCTGGTTGGAGAAGATTAGGCGAGAAACTCGGCCTTAGACTTCTGGATAGGGGCTTTCTGGTGGGTATTGGGTGGTGGGGTGAAGTGAACCACACGAGGAGTGATGAACCTCGTGATAAATCACAACTTAGAAGCTAGGAGGGCTGGTCTCAACTAGAGTTCTAAACGATAGAGTTTTAGGAGAAAAACTCGTAGGAAAAAGTGCTCTCTTTATTAATTATCAAAAGTTGTCGAACTGAATGCTGAAGGAGCATTATTTATATGCTCGACAGCCTTGACCTTCTAGGGTCGACCCAAAATAAAAATGGAAAAGATACAAAAGTACATAAGGAAAATTACAAAAAGAAAATAACCGGAAAAGGACAACTACCTAAATTGTTCTTGACTCAATAAATGGAAAACTTACTATTCCTACCCTGCAAAACAGAAAAGGCAACTATATAATTGAAAACTTACCTTTCTTATCTTTCGGCCAAGAAATGGAAGGTGGCCGACCTTGTGGCATGCACGTGCCTAGCTCCTAGTCTTCAAGTTGGAGTAGGATTACGAAGTATTGGGCCTTGACCTCTTTTGCCATGAGAGTTCAAGTCTCTAGAGTCCTTTTAAACGTTGAGAAGCCCTTGGATTCTTCCTTGTACTTTTGGCCCAATGCTCCTTGTCATTGGTCTTGTAGGAGCTTGTCAACCCACAAGCTGAACTTGTGGAAGAGTGCCCTTGTTCTGCTCCTTGTCATGGGTCCTGGTGGCACCACTGGTGTAGAAATTTCATCCAGGTTCATGCCTTGAGTCTGGTAGCTGAGTTGATCCGAGTCTCCTTGTGTAGAGGTGGAAATAGTGGTGCAATCGCGTGAACCGGCTGATTGTGCGTGGGAGCTGGCCGAGTTGAGATCGCAGCCAGCCAGATTGATTTGTGAGCAAGCGGCATCACCAGTTGGGCTGGCGTTGTCATTCACATCACCGCCAGTTGGGCTGGAGGTTTGGGCCTCTCCGCCGCAAAAGTTGGTCGGCCTGGCCTGGTTGATCATAGGGCCGGCGGTAGCGCATGGCCCTGCAGACGCGCCAAATGGCACAGCTGTCACGAGCAAGCCTTTTGGTCGGCCATTTTGGTCTTCTGGTCAGCCAGAAGATCTGATGTCCTCATCATCCCCTCCCCCTTCAGTAGGTTTTGACCTCAAAACTGGCTCATCCACAATGAAAGGAGCTAAATCAGTCACATTGAATGTGTTAGACACATTAAACTCACCTGGAAGTTCAATTGGGTAGGCGTTGTTGTTGATCCTCTCCAGCACTCTGAATGGTCTATCTCTTGGGGCCAGCTTGGAACTCCTAAGGTTGGGGAACCTCTCTTTCCGTAGGTGTAGCCACACCCAATCGCCTAGTTGAAAGATCATTTCTCTTCTCCCTTTGTTGGCATGAGTCACGTACTGCCCGATTCTCTTTTCCAGGCTCTCTGCTACCTTCTGGTGTATCTTCTTGATGAATTCTGCCTTAGATGCTCCATTAAGGTTGGTCATTTCTGGTGATGGCAGTAGTGTTTGCTCCAAAGGCATTTGAGGGTTAAAGTCGTAGACCACTTCAAAAGGGGTCTTCTTTGTGGCTGAATGCACTGCTCGGTTGTAAACAAACTCTATAAATGGCAGGCACTCCACCCATGTCTTGAAGTTCTTCCCTAGTGTGGTCCTGAGAAGAGTCAACGATGTCCGGTTGACTACTTCAGTATGGCCATCGGTTTGAGGATGACAGGTGGTAGAGAAGAGCAGCTTTGTGCCTACCTTTCTCCAGAGGGTTCTCCAGAAGTGGGTGAGAAATTTGGTGTCTCAGTCTGACACGATTGTCCTTGGCACTCCATGAAGTCGTACTACCTCCTTGAAGAACAGTATTGCTGTTTGCGTGGCATCATTAACATTGGCACACGGTAATGTACCATTTTGGAGAATCGGTCCACCACTACAAATATAGCATCTTTCTTTTCATGCTTACTGGAAGATTGCCATGATCCTAGAATCTTTATACCTCTCACAAGTGATCATCCATACAATCTTTGATGTGTCAAATGACCTCCATGAAGATCAAGCAAACTAGATCTTGCTGGCTACCACATTATCCTTGCCCTTCTTGTACTTGATGACGTAAGGGAACATTTCTATAAACTCCATCCACCTAGCATGTCTTCTCTTGAGGTTGGTTTGCCCTCTAAGGTGCATGCGTGAGGTCGTCCTTCAAGGCCTGGAATGCCTTCTCATGAGCTTCTCCCCAGCTAAACCCCACATTCTTCTTCACTAGTGCCGTCAATGGTGAGGAAATGCTGTTGAAGTTGGGCACGAATCTCCTGTAGAAGCTGGCCAGGCCGTGGAAGCTTCTCACTTGGCTGATGTTGCTCGGTGTTGGCCATTCTTGTATGGCTCGAACCTTTTCTTCATAAACCTGTAATTTCTGTGAACTTACAACAAAGTCTAAGAAAACAAGATTGTCAGTACAAAAGGTGCACTTCTTGAGATTGGCATAACGCTCTTCTTGTCGAAGGGTTTTAAGCACCATCTCAAGATGTGTAAGGTGTTCCCGTAGGCATTTACTGTAAACAGTATCTCATCAAAATAGACTACTACAAACTTACTGATGTACGTCCTAGGAACTTGGTTCATAAGGCGAATGAAGGTGCTTGGGGTATTAGTCAAGCCAAAAGGCATGATTGTCCACCCGTAGAGCACTTGCTTTGTCTTGAAAGCAGTTTTCCATTCATCACCCTCTTTCATTCTAACCTGGTGGTATCCGCTCTTGAGGTCTATCTTGGAGAAGATTGTGGCTCCACTCAGCTCATCTAGCATGTCATCCAACTTTGGTATAGGGTGCCGGTACTTAACTGTGATGTTGTTGATGGCTCGGAAGTCTACGCACATTCGCCAAGTCCCATCATTTTTAGGGACTAGCAACACAGGTACAACACATGGGATGAGGCTCTCTCGAACATAGCCTTTCTCCAGGACCTCCTTAACCTGCTTCTCAAGCTCTTTGGACTTCTGTGGAGTCATCCGGTAGGCTGGTCGATTGGGAAAGGCTGCTCTGGACACGAGGTCGATCTGGTGCTCTATGCCGCGTAAGGGAGGCAAGCCTGCTGGTATCTCCTCAGGGAATACATCGTGGAATTTGTTGAGGAGGGCTGCTATTTTAGGAGGTAGCTCTACCTGTTCTTTTTCTACACTCTAAACTTCTTTGAAAACCATTATTAACATTAAGTACTTGGAGGCTAAAGTTCTCCGGACATGACTCGGTTGAATGAGAAAATTAGACTTAATGAATTTCTTTTCCTTACTCATTTTTTGTTGTATCTCGTGTACCTGGGCAGGTGTGAGATGAGCTAGGCTGACCTTTCTCTTATCTTGCACAAATGTGTATAGCTTGGTCCGACCATCATGTCTTGTCTCCTTGTCAAAATTCCATGGTCTTCCTAGCAGAAGATGGCCAGCTTGCATGAGCACCACGTCACAAACTACCTGATCCTGGTATCTGTCCACACTGAATGGCACGATTACTTGCTCATGGATCTTGAGCTCCACCTTGTCATCTACCCATCTCAGTCAATATGGCCGGGGGTGCTTTGTCTTCTCTAGACCTAGCTTATCAACCATATAGGCACTAGCCACGTTAGTGCAAGAACCACCATATATGATGAGATTACATACCTTGCCCTTGATGGTGCACCGGTTGTGGAAGATGTTTTCCTTTTGAATGGTCTCGGAGGGGTCTACCATTGCACTAAGGATGCGTCTAGTGACCAGTACTTCCCCCACATCACGATACTCTATGTCTCCGTATTCTGCTTCTGGTTCAAAGTCCTCTTCATCTTGAGACTCATATTCTCAAGCTTCTGTGATCGTCATGACCTGGTTGTTTGGGCACTCTCTTGAGATGTGACCGTGACCCCTACACTTAAAGTAAGTGATATCACATGATCTCTGAGGGTTAGAAGACTTACTAGGCTTTCTCTGGTCACGGGTTTGCTCAAGATACTTGCTCTTGAACCGTGATTCTATTTCTATGCTTTTGCCTTTGTCTACGGGCTTGGTACCATTGCTTGGTGCCCAAGGCTTCTTAGGCCTATTGCGTATGTCTTGGCTCTTATACTTGATATGTTGTTCAACCTGGAAAAAACGTGGAACAAGTCCTTGAAATCAATATAAATTTGCCTCTCCACTTTTCCACTTGATCCTCTCTTGCAATCCATCCAAGAATTGAGCTATCAATGCTTCCTCATCATCATTGAGCACCAGCCTATTCCTTAGTCTCTCAAACTCCTCGTAGTAATCCTCTACTGATCTTGTCCCCTGTTTGAGAGTACGAAAACGGCGTTGCAAAACTCTATGAAAATAAGTTGGGACAAACCTTTGCCTTATGAGATCCTTCATATCGAACCACGAATCTACAGGTCTCAATCTCCTTCTCCTACGGTCAGAAGCCTCACGATCCGACCAGATGAAGCCATTATCCATGAGTTGTGCTACTGCCATGGAGACTCTCCTAGGGCCTGGTTGGTTGTAATTGTCCAATATGTTATCCATCCTTTCCCAGTCTAGATAGGCCTCGAGGTCTACTTTTCCTGCAAAACTAGAAGGTGTTACCTTGACATCGTGACTGTTTACCCGACTGTAGGTGTAGTCATCTCCATCCTCATGATGTCTAGGGGGCATCCTTGGTCTCTGGTGATGAACATAGGGCTCATAACCATTGCCCTCTGCTTCTGGTTGCCGTGGGGATCCACTCGGCCTAGGGTGATAGCCGTGAGGCTGTTGGTCCTCATCTTCATCCGACTGGGTTCCTCCTGTTCTGGCCGTGTCCTTGGGTGATCAGGACCTTCAGCAGGGTTTTGGTAAGCCCTCACATGCCTTATGGCCTGGAATCTCACCGGCCTCTCCACACACTCCAGCCTCTCACCGATTGATGCTAATTATGTTTGGAGGGTGGTGAACATGGCCATCATGGCCTCGGTTGCGTCTTGATTTCCTCCTTCAACCATCGTGTGGTACAAGAAGAAAACAAGGTTAGTTTGCTCATAAGAATTCTTTAGGAGAGTTTTTTTTATAATAGAAGTAGATGCAAATAGAAGAGGAAAAAGTAGAAAAAAGGAAAGATTCTAACAATGAATGTTGCACATCTTAGCAATTAATGCAAATCTCCTAGATTTCTTTTTGGCCGATTTTCTTGATTTTCTTGTTTCTCTTTTGTTTTTTTAATTAACTTAAATAATAATGGAAAATATGCTTGAAAAAAGGAAAAATGAAGTTGCAAGGAAAAGGATGAATCTAAACCGTAGTGATGCACATAGGAACTACATGCACTCGGTTTGATTTTTAAGTGTTATTTTTTTTTTTGAATGAAACTTAAACTAATGCACGAACTGGAAATAAGACTAAAGTAAAGGATAGAAAAAACCTGATTTTAGGAGTTTAAGCTCTGATACCAAAATGATACAAGCATTGAATCAAGGTCGTAAGACTCGCGGCTGGTTGGAGAAGATTAGGCAAGAAACTCGGCCTTAGGCTTCTGGATAGGGGCTTTCTGGTGGATATTGGGTGGTGGGGTAAAGTGAACCACACGAGGGGTGATGAACCTCGTGATAAATCACAACTTAGAAGCTTGGAGGGCTGGTCTCAACTAGGATTCTAAGCGATAGAGTTTTAGGAGAAAAACTCGTAGGAAAAAGTGCTCTTTTATTAATAATCAAGAGTTGTCGAACTACAATGCTGAAGGGAGCCTTATCAATATGCTCGGCAACCTTGACTTTCTGGGGTTGACCCAAAATAAAAATGGAAAATATACAAAAGTTCATAAGGAAAATTACAAATAAGAAATAACCGAAAAAGGACAACTAGCTAAATTGTTCTTGACTCAATAAATGGAAAACTTACTATTCCTACCCTGCAAAACAGAAAAGGCAAATATATAATTGAAAACTTACCTTTCTTACCTTTCGGCCAAGAAATGGAAGGTGGCCGGCCTTGTGGCATGCACGCGCCTAGCTCATTGTCTTCAACTTGGAGAAGGCTTACAAAATGTTGGGCCTTGACCTCTTTTGCCATGAGAGCACAAGTCTTTGGAGTCATTTGCAATGTTAAGAAGGCCTTGGATTTGATGTGAACCTCCTAAGGAATGCACTTCTAAATGCGGTTGAGATAGGCTTTGCAACATAATAAATCGAAATTCAATCTGTTCAAAGGTTGTGGATTGAAGGATCACACAGATGCAGCGGAAAGACTACTAATTTACCTAAGATAGTAGCTTAGATATTACAGACTAAGCTACAAAATGTTGACTGAATGATATTACACACCAACAATCAGATTAAGAAAAGAATCACTCTCAAACTTCAGAAAAGAACCTGTTTTTATTTGAAAATTTCAATGATCAATTTTACAACTTAAAGCCCATATTTATACTGTAAGGAGGCGTAATATAAGGAACCTACAATATTAATTTGGTTACAATTAAAAGGGAAGACTTGACCAAAGATCTTGACATCATTAACTCTTTTTTTTACTATGAATGTCGAAAAAAGGAAAGATTCTAACAATGAATGTTGCAAATCCTAGAAATTAATGCAAATCTCCTAGATTCTTTTTGGTCGATTGTCTTGATTTTATTATTTCTTTTTTGTTTTGTTTTTGATGTAACTTAAATAATAATGGAAAATATGCTTTAAAAATGGAAAAATGAAGTTGCAAGGAAAAGGATGAATCTAAACCGTAGTGATGCACATAGGAGCTACATGCACTCGGTTTGATTTTTAAGTGTTATTTTTTTTTTGAATGAAACTTAAACTAATGCAAAAAATGTAAATAAGACTAAAGTAAAGGATAGAAACAACCTGATTTTAGGAGTTTAAGCTCTGATACCAAAATGATACAAGCATTGAATCAAGGTCGTAAGACTCGCGGCTGGTTGGAGAAGATTAGGCAAGAAACTCGGCCTTAGGCTTCTGGATAGGGGCTTTCTGGTGGATATTGGGTGGTGGGTTGAAGTGAACCACAGAAAGGGTGATGAACCTCGTGATAAATCACAACTTAGAAGCTAGGAGAGCTGGTCTCAACTAGGATTCTAAGCGATAGAGTTTTAGGAGAAAAACTCGTAGGAAAAAGTGATCTCTTTATTAATAATCAAAAGTTTTCGAACTACAATGCTGAAGGAGCCCTATCAATATGCTCGGCAACCTTGACTTTCTAGGGTTGACCCAAAAAAAACTGGAAAATATACAAAAGTGCATAAGGAAAATTATAAAAAAAAATAACCGAAAAAGGACAACTACCTAAATTGTTCTTGACTCAATAAATGGAAACTTACTATTCCTACCCTGCAAAATAGAAAAAGAAAATATATAATTGAAAACTTACCTTTCTTACCTTTCGGCCAAGAAATGGAAGGTGGCCGACCTTGTGGCATGCACGCGCCTAGCTCATAGTCTTCAACTTTGAGTAGGCATACGAAATGTTGGGCCTTGACCTCTTTTGCCACGAGAGCACAAGTCTCTGGAGTCATTTGCAATGTTAAGAAGCCCTTGGATTTGATGTGAACCTCCCAAGGAATGCACTTGTAATTGCGGTTGAGATAGGCTTTGCAACATAATAAATCGAAATTCAATCTGTTCAAAGATTGTGGATTGAAGGATCACACAGATGCAGCGGAAACACTACTAATTTACCTAAGATAGTAGCTTAGATATTACAGACTAAGCTACAAAATGTTGATTGAATGATATTACACACCAACAATTAGATTAAGAATCCCCTCCCCCCCCTTGGTGATGCCAATTTGGACATTTTTTAAGTGAAATCCTTTTGATTTTAAGAACAAAATTGGGCTGGTTGTAATGGAAGGTGGCCGACCTTGTGGCATGCACGCGCCTAACTCATACTCTTCAACTTGGAGTAGGCTTACGAAATGTTGGGCCTTGACCTCTTTTGCCACGAGAGCACAAGTCTCTGGAGTCATTTGCAATGTTAAGAAGCCCTTGGATTTGATGTGAACCTCCCAAGGAATGCACTTGTAATTGCGATTGAGATAGGCTTTGCAACATAATAAATCGAAATTCAATCTGTTCAAAGGTTGTGGATTGAAGGATCACACAGATGCAGCGGAAAGACTACTAATTTACCTAAGATAGTAGCTTAGATATTACAGACTAAGCTACAAAATGTTGACTGAATGATATTACACACCAACAATCAGATTAAGAAAAGAATCACTCTCAAACTTCAGAAAAGAACTTGTTTTTATTTGAAAATTTCAATGATCAAGTTACAACTTAAAGCCCATATTTATACTGTAAGGAGGCGTAAGACTTGACCAAAGATATTTAACCCTACTCCAAGTCGAAGACTAGGAGCAAGGCGCGTGCATGCCACAAGGACGGCCACCTTCCATTTCTTGGCCGTGAGGTGAGTTAAGGTAAGTTTACATTCGAATATATGCCTCTTTCTGTTTTGCAGGGTAGGATCTAGTTGCTTTACATTTTTGAGTCAAGAACATTTTAGGAATAGGTCCTTTTTCGGTTATGCACAACCTTTTGTACTTTTGTAACTCCTTTCTTTATTTGTCAACCTAGAAGGTCAAGCTGTATATTAAAATCCTTCTAGCATTGTAGTTACAAATGATATTAAGTAGAACTTTCAACAAGTTTCTCTAAGAATCTTGCTTAGAACCTTGAATCACAGTTGAAGCTTCTAATCAGCCCAGATCAAGGCTGTCACCCTACTAAAGCCCAAGTGATGAGGACATCAGGTCGTACATCCAGCCAGGAGACCAGACTGGCCGACCAGGAAGCTTGCCTGAGACAGCAGAACCATCTGGCACGCCTGCCGGACCAAACAGTACCGCCAGACCCTCGACCTATAGGACCAGACCGGTCAACATCGCCGGCAGAGAGGCCCAAGCTTCCGGCACACTTGGTGGGGACGTGAATGACACCGCCGGTCCCCCTGATGACACTGCCGACTCCGGGATCAACTTGGCCGGTCCTGAGGTCATTCCGGCCAGTACCGCGCACAATCCAGCCGGTACAGGCCATCCAGCCGAGTACACGCACACTTCCACTTCTACACAAGAGGACTCGGACCAAATGAGCTACCAGCTCCAGGACATGCACTTAGAGGAAGTATCTACACCAGTGGTACCTCCACGAGCAATGACAAGAAGCAGATCAAGAGCACTCTTCCACAAATTCAGCTTATGGGTCGACAAGCTTCAAGAGGAAGAGCAGCTAAGGACAATGGGCCAGAAGAGCAAATTAGAGTCCAAAGGCTTCTCAACAACACAAGGAACATCAGAGACGTGGGCTTTAGTGGCAAGAGAGGTCAAGGCCCAAAGATATTTAACCCTACTCCAAGTCGAAGACTAGGAGCAAGGCGTGTGCATGCCACAAGGACGGCCACCTTCCATTTCTTGGCCGTGAGGTGAGTTAAGGTAAGTTTACATTGGAATATATGCCTCTTTCTGTTTTGCAGGGTAGGATCTAGTTGCTTTACATTTTTGAGTCAAGAACATTTTAGGAATAGGTCCTTTTTCGGTTATACACTTTTGTATTTTTCCTTTTGTGCACTTTTGTAAACTTTCCTTTTTCTTATTTGAGTTGACCCTAGTAGGTCAAGCTGTCGAGCATATTAATAAGGCTCCTTCCAGCATTGTAGTTCGACAACCTTTTTTTTGATTATTAATAAAGTAGAACTTTTTCCTACGAGCTTTCTCTCAAGAGAGACTTGTGCGCTTAGAACCTAGTTGAGACCAGCCCTCCTAGCTCTAAGTTTGTGATTTATCACGAGGTTCATCACCCTTCGTGTGGTTCACTTCACCCTTCCATCGTTTACCAACCAGAAAACCTCTATCCAGAAGCCTAAGGTCGAGTTTCTCACCTAATCTTCTACAAACAGCCCACGCACATCCAAGCCTTGAATCGAGGCTTGTATCATTTTGGTATCAGAGCTTAAAGCTCCTAAACCAGGTTGTTTCTATCCTTTTGCTTGTTTTGTTTTGTGTTATTGCATTAGTTTAAGTCGCATTCAAGAAAAATCAAAAAAATAACCTCAAACTCCAAACCGAGTGCATCTAGCCTCCTACGTGTATCACTAGGGTTTAGATTCACTTTTGCATTGCATACACGTTTTCCTTTTTGTTTAAGTCATATTTCCTTTATTTTTAAGTCTAATTAAAAAGAAAAGAAAAAGAAAATAGAAAAGATACTAAAAGAATTCGAATTGGACAGCTAGCACAAGTTGTCTAGGAAGTTTCCTTTTTTTCGAATTTCCTTTCTTTAGAATTTTTCCTTTTGCATTTTTTCAAACCACATATAAAAAAAAACTCTCCTAATAATTTAGGAGCACCCTAATTGTCTTCTTTCTTTGTAGCACACATGGGAGAAGAGAATAGAGACGCAGTTGAAGCCATGATGGCCATGTTCACCACACTCCAAACACAACTCGCATCCATAGGCGAGAGGTTGGAGCGCGTGGAGAGACCAGTAAGATTCCAGGCCATAAGGCACGTGAGAGCTGAGCCAGATCGTCCTGAGGGTCCTGAGTACCTTAGGACACGGCACGAACAGGAGGAACCCCAGCCAGATGGAGATGAGGACACAACCTCATAACTATCACCATAGGCCGAGAGGACCTCCACGGCAACCAGAGGCAGAAGATGATGGCTTTGAGCCATATGGTCTTCACCAGAGACCAAGAATGCCTCCTAGACGTCATGAGGATGGAGATGAACACACCTATAACCGGGTAATTCATCCTGATGTTAAACTAACTCCTCCAACTTTTGCAGGAAAAGTAGACCCGAGGCTTACCTAGATTGGGAGAAGCGAATGGATCATATCTTTGATCACTACAACCAACCAGGACCTAGGAGAGTCTCAATGGCAGTAGCACAACTCACGGACAATGCCCTCATCTGGTGGGATCGTGAGGTATCTGACAGAAGGAGAGAATGAGACCCGTAGACTCATGGGTGGACATGAAAGACCTCATGCGACAAAGGTATGTTCCACCTTATTTTCATAGAGATTTGCAGCGACGTTTTCGTACTCTTAAGCAGGGTACCAGATCAGTAGAGGAGTACTATGAAGAGTTCGAGAGGTTGAGGAACAGATTGGAGCTCAATGATGATGAAGAAGCATTGATGGCGCAATTCTTGGATGGACTCCAAGAAAGGATCAGCTGCAAGGTGGAAAGACAAATCTACAACGACTTCAAGGACTTGTTCCACCTATCTGTGCAAGCTGAACAGCACATCAAACGTAAGAGCCAAGACATCCGCAGCAAGCCTAAGACACCTTGGACACCAAGCAACATGCCTAAGACTGTGGACAAAGGCAAAAGCGTAGAGATCGAGTCAAGGTTCAAGAGCAAGCCTCCTGAACCCACCCGTGACCAGAGAGCCTGGTAAGTCTTCTAACCCTCAAAGATCACGTGACATAACTTGTTTCAAGTGCAGGGGACGTGGACACATCTCAAGGGAGTGCCCAAACAACGAGTCATGCTGATTACGGAGGCAGGAGAATATGAGTCCCAAGATGAAGAGGACTATGAACCAGAAGGAGAATATGGTGACATTGAGTACCCTGATGTGGGGAAGTGCTGGTCACTAGGCGTATCCTCAGTGCAATGGTGGATCCTTCAGAGACCATCCAAAGGAGAACATCTTCCACAGCCGTTGCACCATCAAGGGAAAGGTATGTAACCTCATCATAGATGGTGGTTCTTGCACTAACGTTGCTAGTGCGTATATGGTTGATAAGCTAGGTCTAGAGAGACACGGCATCCTCGACCATATAGACTGAGATGGCTTGATGACAAAGTGGAGCTCAAGATTCATGAGCAAGTCACTGTGCCATTCAGTGTGGGCAAGTACCAAGACCAGGTGGTGTGCGACGTGGTGCCGATGCAAGCTGGCCATCTTCTGCTAGGAAGACCATGGCAGTTTGACAAAGAGACCAGGCATGATGGCAGAACCAATCTCTACACCTTCGTGCATGACAAGAGAAAGGTCAGCCTAGCTCCTCTTACACCTGCCCAAGTACATGAACTACAACTCCAAATGAGTAAGGAAAAGAAACTTGTCAAGTCTAACTTTCTTATTCAACCTAGTCATGTCCGGAGAGCTTTAGCCTCGAAGGACTTAATATTACTAATGGTTTTCAAGGAAGTGTTGAGTATAGAACAGGGACAGGTAGAGCTACCTCATGAAGTAGCAACACTCCTCAACAAATTCCAGGATGTATTTCCAGAGGAGATACCAGCAGGCTTGCCTCCTTTACGCGGCATAGAACATCAGATTGATCTAGTGCCGGAGCAGCCCTGCCCAACCGGCCAGCCTACCGGATGAGTCCAGAGGAGTCCAAAGAGCTTGAGAAGCAAGTCAAGGAGCTCCTGGAGAAAGGATATGTTCGAGAGAGCCTAAGTCCATGTGCTGTACCAGTGCTGCTAGTGCCCAAGAAGGATGGGACTTGGGGCATGTGTGTGGACTGCCGCAATCAACAACATCACAGTCAAGTATAGGCATCCAATACCACGACTGGATGACATGCTAGATGAGCTGAGTGGAGCCACGGTCTTCTCCAAGATAGACCTCAAAAGTGGATACCACCAGGTAAGAATGAAGGAAGGTGATGAGTGGAAGACTGCTTTCAAGACAAAGCAAGGACTCTCTAGTGGACAGTCATGCCATTTGGCTTGACTAATGCCCCAAGCACCTTCATGCCTTATGAACCAAGTTCTTAGGGCGTACATCAGTAAGTTGTAGTAGTTTATTTTGATGACATACTTGTTTATAGTAAGTGCCTGGAACACCTCACACATCTTGAGATGGTCCTTAAAACCCTTGACAAGAAGAGCTTTATGCCAATCTCAAGAAGTGCACCTTTGTAAGCTTGTCTTTTTAGGTTTTGTTTTGAGTTCACAGGGCCTACAGGTTGATGAAGAGAAGATTCGAGCCATACAAGAATGGCCAACACCAGGAAACATCAGCCAAGTAAGGAGCTTCCACGGACTGGCCAGCTTCTAAAGGAGATTCGTGCCCAACTTCAGCAGTATTGCCTCACCACTGACGGCAGTAGTGAAGAAGAACATGGGATTCAGCTGGGAGAAGCTCAGGAGAAGGCATTCAAGGCCTTGAAGGACAGCCTTACACACGCACCAGTGTTAGTCCTTCCCGACTTCAACAAGACGTTTGAAGTGGAGTGTGATGCCTCTGGAATAGGCATAGGAGCAGTGCTAACCCAAGGAAGGAGACCAGTGGCATACTTCAGTGAGAAGCTAGGTGGTGCCTCACTGAACTACCCCACTTATGACAAGGAGCTTTATGCCCTTGTCCAATCATTGGAGACTTGGCAGCATTACTTGCTGTCCAAAGAGTTTGTGATCCACACTGATCATGAGACTCTCAAACACCTCAGAGGGAAAACCAATCTCAAGAGGAGACATGCCAGGTGGATGGAGTTCATAGAGACCTTCCGTACATCATCAAGTACAAGAAGGGCAAAGATAATGTGGTAGCCGATGCACTATCAAGGAGGTTTGCCTTGATATCCACCATGGAGGCAAAGGTCCTAGGATTCGAGCACATCAAGGATCTATACAAGGATGATCCTGACCTTTCTGAGAGCTACAAGGAGTGTAGCACAGGGAGTCATGGCAAATTCTATATCCATGAGGGATTCTTGTTCCGAGAAAGAAGGCTGTGCATACCACAAGGATCACTAAGGGAACTTATCATCCGAGAAGCTCATGGAGGAGGACTCATGGACCACTTTGGTGTCGACAAGACTCTAGCAGTGGTCAAGGAGGACTTCTACTAGCCACACATCAAGAGGACAGTAGAAGCACATTGTGCAAGATGCATCACTTGCAAGAAGGCAAAGTCCCGAGTGCAACCTCACGGGTTGTATCTTCCACTGCCCATACCAACACATCCAAGGGTGGACATCTCGATGGATTTTGTTCTAGGTCTGCCCAAGATCAACCACAAAGATGCAATCTTTGTAGTGGTGGACAAATTCTCCAAGATGGCACATTTCATCCCATGTGCCAATGTCAATGATGCCACACAAACAGCTGAGCTGTTCTTCAGAGAGGTAGTACGGCTTCATGGAGTGCCAAGGACCATCGTATCAGATAGGGACACCAAGTTCCTCAGCCATTTCTGGGGGACCCTTTGGAGAAAGCTAGGCACGAAGCTACTCTTCTCAACCACTTGCCATCCTCAAACCGATGGCCTAACTGAAGTTGTCAACAGGACCCTATCAACTCTTCTCAGAACAACACTAGGGAAGAACCTAAAGACTTGGGTGGAGTGCCATTCATTGAGTTCGCCCGAGCCGTGCACTCAGCAACAAGAAGACCATTTGAAGTGGTATACGGTTTCAACCCTCTCACCCCATTGGAGCAAACACCACTGCCACCAGCTGAGATGACCAACCTCAGAGCATCCAAGCAGAGTTCATAAGGAGGTTACACCAGAAGGTAGCAGAGAACTTGGAGAGGACCGGACAGTCGTGACTCATGCCAACAAAGGAAGAAAGGAGGTGATCTTTCAACCAGGCGATTGGGTGTGGCTACACCTCTGAGGAGAGGTTCCCAAACCTAAGGAGTTCCAAGCTAGCACCAAGAGGAGATGGACCATTCAGAGTGCTCGAGAGGATCAACAACAACGCCTACCGGATCGAGCTTCCAGGTGAGTTTAATGTGTCCAATACGTTCAATGTTACTGACTTGGCCCTTTCCATGCAGATGATCCAGTTTTGAGGACAAAACCTACTGAAGAGGGAGGGAATGATGAGGACATCAGGTCGTACATCCAGCCAGGAGACCAGACTGGCCGACCAGGAAGCTTGCCCGAGACAGCCGGACCATCTGGCGCGCCTGCGGACCAGACAGTACCGCCGGACCCTCGACCTATAGGACCAGACCGGTCAACATCGCCGGCGGAGAGGCCCAAGCTTCCGGCACACTTGGTGGGGACATGAATGACACCGCCGGTCCCTCTGATGACACCGTCGACTCCGGGATCAACTTGGCCGGTCCTGAAGTCATTCCGGCCAGTACCGCGCACAATCCAGCCAGTACAGGCCATCCAGCCAAGTACACGCACACTTCCACTTCTACACAAGAGGACTCGGACCAAATGAGCTACCAGCTCCAGGACATGCACTTAGAGGAAGTATCTACACCAGTGGTACCTCCAGGAGCAATGACAAGAAGCAGATCAAGGGCACTCTTCCACAAATTCAGCTTATGGGTGACAAGCTTCTAGAGGAAGAGCAGCTAAGGACAATGGGCCAGAAGAGCAAATTAGAGTCCAAAGTCTTCTCAACAACACAAGGGACATCAGAGACTTGGGATTTAGTGGCAAGAGAGGTCAGGGCCCAAAGATATTTAACCCTACTCCAAGTCGAAGACTAGGAGCAAGGCGCGTGCATGCCACAAGGACGGCCACCTCCCATTTCTTGGCCATGAGGTAAGTAAGGTAAGTTTCAATTCGAATATATGCCTCTTTCTGTTTTGCAGGTAGGATCTAGATTCTTTACATTTTTGAGTCAAGAACATTTTAGGAATAGGTCCTTTTTTGGTTATACACTTTTGTATTTTTTCCTTTTGTGCACTTTTGTAAACTTTCCTTTTTTCTTATTTGAGTCGACCCTAGTAGGTCAAGCTGTCGAGCATATTAATAAGGCTCCTTCCAGCATTGTAGTTCGACAACCTTTTTGATTATTAATAAAGTAGAACTTTTTCCCTACGAGCTTTCTCTCAAGAGAGACTTGTGCGCTTAGAACCTAGTTGAGACCAGCCCTCCTAGCTCTAAGTTTGTGATTTATCACGAGGTTCATCACCCTCGTGTGGTTCACTTCACCCTTCCATCGTTTACCAACCAGAAAACCCTATCCAGAAGCCTAAGGTGAGTTTCTCACCTAATCTTCTACAAACAGCCCACGCGCATACATCCTTGAATCAAGGCTTGTATCACCAAGTCTCTGATGTCCCTTGTGTTGTTGAGAAGCCTTTGGACTCTTCTTTGTACTTCTGGCCCATTGTCCTTAGTCGATATTCCTCTAGGAGCTTCTCCACCCATAAGCTGAACTTGTGGAAGAGTGCTCTTGATCTACTCCTTTTCATTGCTCCTGGTGGCACTACTGGTGTGGATACTTCCTCTAGATGCATGTCCTGAAGCTGGTAGCTTATCTGGTCCGAGTTTCTTTGTGTAGAAGTTGCAATGCTCGTGCACTCGGCTGGATCGGCTGTACCGGCTGGAATGTGCGAGGTACTGGCGGGAATGCCTTCAGGACCGGCCAAGTTGATCCCGGAGTCGGCGGCATCACCAAGGGGACCGGCGGTGTCATCCACATCGCCACCAAGTGTGCCAGAAGCTTGGGCCTCTCCGCCGGCAATGCTGGTTGGTCTGGTCCTATTGGTCGAGGGTCCGGCGGTACTGCTTGTTCTGGCAGGCATGCCAGATGGCCCTGCTGTCTCGGGCAAGCTTCCTGGTCGGCCAGTCTGGTCTCCTGGCTGGACATACGACCTGATGTCCTCATCATCCCCTCCCTCTTCAGTAGGTTTTGACCTCAAAACTGGTTCATCTGCATGGAAAGGGGCTAAGTCAGTTACGTTGAACGTATTGGACACATTAAATTCACCTGGGAGCTCGATCCGGTAGGCGTTGTTGTTGATCGTCTCCAGCACTCTGAACGGTCCATCTCCTCTTGGTGCTAGCTTGAAACTCTTTAGGTTGGGGAACCTCTCCTGCCGTAGGTGTAGCCACACCCAATCGTCTGGTTGAAAGATCACCTCCTTTCTTCCCTTGTTGGCATGAGTCACGTACTGCCCGGTCTTCTTCTTCAAGTTTTCTACTACCTTCTGGTGTAACTTCCTTATGAACTCTGCCTTGGATGCTCCGTTGAGGTTGGTCATCTCTGCTGGTGGCAGTGGCTTTTGCTCCAATGGGGTGAGAGGGTTGAAGCCGTATACTACTTCAAATGGTGTCTTCTTGGTTGCTGAGTGCATGGCTCGGTTGTAAGCGAACTCTATGAATGGCAGGCACTCCACCCAAGTCTTGAGGTTCTTTCCTAGTGTAGTCCTGAGAAGAGTTGATAGTGTCCTGTTGACAACATCAGTTTGGCCATCGGTTTGAGGATGGCAGGTGGTAGAGAAGAGTAGCTTCGTGCCTAACTTCCTCCAAAGGGTCCTCCCGAAATGGCTTAGGAACTTTGTGTCCCTGTCTGATACGATGGTCTTTGGCACTCCATGAAGCCGTACTATCTCCTTGAAGAACAGCTCAGCTGTTTGCGTTGCATCATTGACATTGGCACACGGAATGAAGTGTGCCATCTTGGAGAATCTGTCCACCACTACAAAGATTGCATCCTTTTGGTTGATCTTGGGCAGACCTAGAATGAAGTCCATTTGGGATGTCCACCCATTGATGTGTAGGTATGGCCAGTGGGAGATACAACCCGTGAGGTTGCACTCGGGACTTTGCCTTCTTGCAAGTGATGAATCTTGCACAATGAGCTTCTACTGTCCTCTTGATGTGTGGCCAGTAGAAGTGCTCCTTGACCACTGCTAGAGTCTTGTCGACACCAAAGTGGCCCATGAGTTCTCCTCCATGAGCTTCTCGGATGATAAGCTCCCTTAATGATCCTTGTGGTATGCACAGCCTCCTTTCTCGGAACAAGAATCCCTCATGGATGTAAAACTTGCCATGACTCCCTGTGCCACACTCCTTGTAGCTCTCAGCAAGGTCAGGGTCATCCTTGTATAGGTCCTTGATGTGCTCGAATCCTAGGACCTTTGCCTCCATGGTGGATATCAAGGCAAACCTCCTTAATAGTGCATCGGCTACCACATTGTCTTTTCCCTTCTTGTACTTGATGACGCACGGAAAGGTCTCTATGAACTCCATCCACCTGGCATGTCTCCTCTTGAGATTGGTTTGCCCTCTGAGGTGTTTGAGAGTCTCGTGATCAGTGTGGATCACAAACTCCTTGGACAGCAAGTAATGCTACCAAGTCTCCAATGCTCGGACAAGGGCATAAAGCTCCTTGTCATAAGTGGGGTAGTTCAGTGAAGCACCACCTAGCTTCTCACTGAAGTATGCCACTGGTCTCCCTCCTTGGGTTAGCACTGCTCCTATGCCTATTCCAGAGGCATCACACTCCACTTCAAACGTCTTGTTGAAGTCGGGCAGGACTAGCACTGGTGCATGTGTAAGGCTGTCCTTCAAGGCCTTGAATGCCTTCTCCTGAGCTTCTCCCCAGCTGAATCCCACGTTTTTCTTCACTACTGCCGTCAGTGGTGAGGCAATACTGCTGAAGTTGGGCACGAATCTCCTATAGAAGCTGGCCAGTCCATGGAAGCTCCTTACTTGGCTGATGTTGCCTGGTGTTGGCCCTTCTTGTATGGCTCGGATCTTCTCTTCATCAACCTGTAGGTCCTGTGAACTTACAACAAAACCTAAAAAGACATGTTTATCAGTACAAAAGATGCACTTCTTGAGATTGGCATAAAGCTCTTCTTGTCGAAGGGTTTTAAGTACCATCTCAAGATGTGTGAGGTGTTCCCATAGGCACTTACTATAAACCAATATATCATCAAAGTAAACCACTACAAACTTACTGATGTACGCCCTAAGAACTTGGTTCATAAGGCGCATGAAGGTGCTTGGGGCATTAGTCAAGCCGAATGGCATGACTGTCCACTCGTATAGCCCTTGCTTTGTCTTGAAAGCAGTCTTCCATTCATCACCTTCCTTCATCCTGACCTGGTGGTATCCACTCTTGAGGTCTATCTTGGAGAAGACCGTGGCTCCACTCAGCTCATCTAGCATGTCATCCAGCCGTGGTATTGGATGCCGGTACTGGACTGTGATGTTGTTGATTGCTCGGTAGTCCACGCACATTCGCCAAGTCTCATCCTACTTGGGCATTAGTAGCACTGGTACGGCACATGGACGGAGGCTCTCTCAAACATAGCCTTTCTCCAGGAGCTCCTTGACTTGCTTCTCAAGCTCCTTGGACTCCTCTGGACTCATCCAGTAGGCTGGTCGGTTGGGCAGGGCTGCTCCGGGCACTAGGTCGATCTGGTGTTCTATGCCACGTAAAGAAGGAAAGCCTGCTGGTATCTCCTCTGGAAACACATCCTGGAACTTGTTGAGGAGATTTGCCACTTCAGGAGGTAGCTCCACCTGTTCTTTTTCTACATTCAACACTTCTTTGAAAACCATTAGTAGAATTAGATCCTTCGAGGCTAAAGCTCTCCGGACATGACTCGGTTGAATAAGAAAGTTAGATTTAATGAGCTTCTTTTCCTTACTCATTTGCTGTTGAAGCTCATGTACCTGGGCAGGTGTAAGAAGAGCTAGGCTGACCTTTCTCTTGTCATGCACAAAAGTGTAGCGATTGGTATGGCCATCATGCGTGGTCTCCTTGTCAAACTGCCATGGCCTTCCTAGTAGAAGATGGCCAGCTTGCATGGGCACCACGTCGCACACGACTTGGTCTTGGTACTTGCCCACACTGAATGGCACAGTGACTTGCTCATGGATCTTGAGCTCCACTTTGTCATCGAGCCATCTCAGTCGATATAGTCGAGGATATCTTGTCTTCTCTAGACCTAGCTTATCAACCATATATGCACTAGCAACGTTAGTGCAAGAACCACCATCTATGATGAGGTTACATACCTTGCCCTTGATGGTGCAACGGCTGTGGAAGATGTTCTCCCTTTGGATGGTCTCCGAAGGATCCACCATTGCACTGAGGATGCGTCTAGTGACCAGCACTTCCCCCACATCAGGGTACTCAATGTCACCATATCCTTCTTCTGGTTCATAGTCCTCTTTATCTTGGGACTCATATTCTCCAGCCTCCGTAATCAGCATGACCCGGTAGTTTGGGCACTCCCTTGAGATGTGTCCACGACCCCTACTGATACAAGCCTTGATTCAAGGATGTATGCTCGTGGGCTGTTTGTAGAAGATTAGGTGAGAAACTCAACCTTAGGCTTCTGGATAGGGGTTTTCTGGTTGGTAAACGGTGGAAGGGTGAAGTGAACCACACGAGGGGTGATGAACCTCGTGATAAATCACAAACTTAGAGCTAGGAGGGCTGGTCTCAACTAGGTTCCAAGCGCACAAGTCTCTCTTGAGAGAAAGCTCGTAGGGAAAAAGTTCTACTTTATTAATAATCAAAAAGGTTGTCGAACTACAATGCTGGAAGGAGCCTTATTAATATGCTCGACAGCTTGACCTACTAGGGTCGACTCAAATAAGAAAAATGGAAAGTTTTACAAAAGTGCACAAAAGGAAAAGATACAAAAGTGCATAATCAAAAAAAGGACCTATTCCTAAAATGTTTTTGACTCAAAATGTAAAGCAACTAGATCCTACCCTGCAAAACAGAAAGAGGCAAATATATTCGAATGTAAACTTACCTTAACTCACCTCATGGCCAAGAAATGGAAAGTGGCCGTCCTTGTGGCATGCACGCGCCTTGCTCCTAGTCTTCGACTTGGAGTAGGGTTAAATATCTTTGGGCCCTGACCTCTCTTGCCACTAAAGCCCAAGTCTCTGATGTTCCTTGTGTTGTTGAGAAGCCTTTGGACTCTAATTTGCTCTTATGGCCCATTGTCCTTAGCTGCTCTTCCTCTAGAAGCTTTTCGACCCATAAGCTGAATTTGTGGAAGAGTGCTCTTGATCTGCTTCTTGTCATTGCTCCTGGAGGTACCACTGGTGTAGATACTTCCTCTAAGTGCATGTCCTGGAGCTGGTAGCTCATTTGGTCCGAGTCCTCTTGTAGAAGTGGAAGTGTGTGTACTCGCTGGATGGCTGTACCGGCTGGATTGTGCGGTACTGGCGAATGACTTCAGGACCGGCCAAGTTGATCCCGGAGTGGCGGTGTCATCAGGGGACCGGCGGTGTCATTCACGTCCCCAAGTGTGCAAGCTTGGGCCTCTCCGCCGGCATGTTGACCGGTCTGGTCCTATAGGTCGAAGGTCCGGCGGTACTGTCTGGTCCGGCAGGCGCGCCAGATGGTCCTGCTGTCTCGGGCAAGCTTCCTGGTCGGCCAGTCTGGTCTCCTGGCTGGATGTACGACCTGATGTCCTCATCATTCCCTCCCTCTTCAGTAGGTTTTGTCCTCAAAACTGGATCATCTGCATGGAAAGGGCCAAGTCAGTAACATTGAACGTATTGGACACATTAAACTCACCTGGAAGCTCGATCCGGTAGGCGTTGTTGTTGATTCTCTCGAGCACTCTGAATGGTCCATCTCCTCTTGGTGCTAGCTTGGTACTCCTTAGGTTTGGGAACCTCTCCTGCCGTAGGTGTAGCCACACCCAATCGCCTGGTTGAAAGATCACCTCCTTTCTTCCTTTGTTGGCATGAGTCACGTACTGTCCGGTCCTCTTCTCCAAGTTTTCTGCTACCTTCTGGTGTAGCCTCCTTATGAACTCTGCTTTGGATGCTCCGTTGAGGTTGGTCATCTCAGCTGGTGGCAGTGGTGTTTGTTCCAATGGGGTGAGAGGGTTGAAGCCGTATACCACTTCAAATGGTGTCTTCTTGGTTGCTGAGTGCACGGCTCGGTTGTAGGCGAACTCAATGAATGGCAGGCACTCCACCCAAGTCTTTAGGTTCTTCCCTAGTGTTGTTCTGAGAAGAGTTGATAGGGTCCTGTTGACAACTTCAGTTTGGCCATCGGTTTGAGGATGGCAAGTGGTTGAGAAGAGTAGCTTCGTGCCTAGCTTTCTCCAAAGGGTCCTCCAGAAATGGCTGAGGAACTTGGTGTCCCTGTCTGATACTATGGTCCTTGGCACTCCATGAAGCCGTACTATCTCCCTGAAGAACAGCTCAGCTGTTTGTGTGGCATCATTGACATTGGCACATGGGATGAAATGTGCCATCTTGGAGAATCTGTCAACCACTACAAAGATTGCATCTTTGTGGTTGATCTTGGGCAGACCTAGAACAAAATCCATCGAGATGTCCACCCATGGATGTGTTGGTATGGGCAGTGGGAGATACAACCCATGAGGTTGCACTCGGGACTTTGCCTTCTTGCAAGTAATGCATCTTGCACAATGTGCTTCTACTGTCCTCTTGATGTGTGGCCAGTAGAAGTGCTCCTTGACCACTGCTAGAGTCTTGTCGACACCAAAGTGACCCATGAGTTCTCCTCCATGAGCTTCTCGGATGATAAGCTCCCTTAGTGATCCCTGTGGTATGCACAGCCTTCTTTCTCGGAACAAAATCCCTCATGGATGTAGAATTTGCCATGACTCCTGTGCTACACTCCTTGTAGCTCTCAGCAAATCAGGATCACCCTTGTATAGGTACTTGATGTGCTCGAATCCTAGGACCTTTGCCTCCATGGTTTATATCAAGGCAAACCTCCTTGATAGTGCATCGGCTACCACATTGTCTTTGCCCTTCTTGTACTTGATGACGTATGGGAAGGTCTCTATGAACTCCATCCACCTGGCATATCTCCTCTTGAGATTGGTTTGCCCTCTGCGGTGTTTGAGAGTCTCATGATCAGTGTGGATCACAAACTCCTTGGACAGCAAGTAATGCTGCCAAGTCTCCAATGCTCGGACAAGGGCATAAAGCTCCTTGTCATAAGTGGGGTAGTTCAGTGAGGCACCACCTAGCTTCTCACTGAAGTATGCCACTGGTCTCCCTCCTTGGGTTAGCACTGCTCCTATGCCTATTCCAGAGGCATCACACTCCACTTCAAATGTCTTGTTGAAGTCGGGCAGGACTAGCACTGGTGCATGTGTAAGGCTGTCCTTCAAGGCCTGGAATGCGTTCTCCTGGGCTTCTCCCCAGCTGAATCCACGTTCTTCTTCACTACTGCCGTCAGTGAGGCAATACTGCTGAAGTTGGGCACGAATCTCCTATAGAAGCTGGCCAGTCCGTGGAAGCTCCTTACTTGGCTGATGTTTCCTGGTGTTGGCCATTCTTGTATGGCTCGAATCTTCTCTTCATCAACCTGTAGGCCCTGTGAACTCACAACAAAACCTAAAAGACAAGCTTATCAGTACAAAGGTGCACTTCTTGAGATTGGCATAAAGCTCTTCTTGTCGAAGGGTTTTAAGGACCATCTCAAGATGTGTGAGGTGTTCCCGTAGGCACTTACTATAAACAAGTATGTCATCAAAATAAACTACCACAAACTTACTGATGTGCGCCCTAAGAACTTGGTTCATAAGGCGCATGAAGGTGCTTGGGGCATTAGTCAAGCCAAATGGCATGACTGTCCACTCGTAGAGCCCTTGCTTTGTCTTGAAAGCAGTCTTCCCCTCATCACCTTCCTTCATTCTTACCTGGTGGTATCCACTTTTGAGGTCTATCTTGGAGAAGACCATGGCTCCACTCAGCTCATCTAGCATGTCATCCAGTCGTGGTATTGGATGCCTATGACTGTGATGTTGTTGATTGCTCGGCAGTCCACACATCGCCAAGTCCCATCCTTCTTGGGCACTAGTAGCACTGGTACAGCACATGGACTGAGGCTCTCTCAAACATATCCTTTCTCCAGGAGCTCCTTGACTTGCTTCTCAAGCTCCTTGGACTCCTCTGGACTCATCCGGTAGGCTGGCCGGTTGGGCAGGGCTGCTCCGGGCACTAGATCAATCTGGTGTTCTATGCCACGTAAAGGAGGCAAGCCTGCTGGTATCTCCTCTGGAAATACATCCTGGAATTTGTTGAGGGAGTTGCTACTTCATGAGGTAGCTCTACCTGTCCCTGTTCTATACTCAACACTTCCTTGAAAACCATTAGTAACATTAAGTCCTTGGAGGCCAAAGCTCTCCGGACATGACTAGGTTGAATAAGAAAGTTAGACTTGACAAGTTTCTTTTCCTTACTCATTTGGAGTTGTAGCTCATGTACTTGGGCAGGTGTAAGAGGAGCTAGGCTGACCTTTCTCTTGTCATGCGCGAAGGTGTATAGATTGGTTCGGCCATCATGCCTGGTCTCTTTGTCAAACTGCCATGGTCTTCCTAGTAGAAGATGGCCAGCTTGCATGGGCACCACGTCGCCCACGACCTGGTCTTGGTACTTGCCCACACTGAATGGCACAGTGACTTGCTCATGAATCTTGAGCTCCACTTTGTCATCAAGCCATCTCAGTCTATATGGTCGAGGATGCCGTGTCCTCTCTAGACCTAGCTTATCAACCATATACGCACTAGCAACGTTAGTGCAAGAACCACCATCTATGATGAGGTTACATACCTTTCCTTGATGGTGCAACGGCTGTGGAAGATGTTCTCCCTTTGGATGGTCTCTGAAGGATCCACCATTGCACTGAGGATACGTCTAGTGACCAGCACTTCCCCCACATCAGGGTACTCAATGTCACCATATTCTCCTTCTGGCTCATAGTCCTCTTCATCTTGGGACTCATATTCTCCTGCCTCCGTAATTAGCATGAATCGGTTGTTTGGGCACTCCCTTGAGATGTGTCCACGTCCCCTGCACTTGAAACAAGTTATGTTGTCACGTGATCTTTGAGGGTTAGAAGACTTACCAGGCTCTCTCTGGTCACGGGTGGGTTCAGGAGGCTTGCTCTTGAACCTTGACTCGATCTCTACGCTTTTGCCTTTGTCCACTGTCTTGGGCATGTTGCTTGGTGCCCAAGGTGTCTTAGGCTTGCTGCGGATGTCTTGGCTCTTCCGTTTGATGTGCTGCTCAGCTTGCACAGATAGGTGGAACAAGTCTTTGAAGTCATTGTAGATTTGCCTTTCCACCTTGCGGCTGATCCTTTCTTGGAGTCCATCCAAGAATTGTGCCATCAATGCTTCTTCATCATCATTGAGCTCCAATCTGTTCCTTAACTCCTCGAACTCTTCATAGTACTCCTCTACTGATCTGGTACCCTGCTTAAGAGTACGAAAACAACGTTGCAAATCTCTATGAAAGTAAGGTGGAACAAACC
>CM032157.1:19897095-19955409 GCA_018901935.1 Pugionium cornutum
CAGTACCTCGCACATTCCAGCCGGTACAGCCGATCCAGCCGAGTGCACAAGCAATTCAACTTCTACACAAGGAAACTCGGACCAGATAAGCTACCAGCTTCAGGACATGCATCTAGAGGAAGTATCCACACCAGTAGTGCCACCAGGAGCAATGAAAAGAAGCAGATCAAGGGCACTCTTCCACAAATTCAGCTTATGGGTCGACAAGCTCCTAGAAGAAGATCGACTAAGGACAATGGGCCAGAAGTGCAAGGAAGAGTCCAATGGCTTCTCAACAACACAAGGGACATCAGAGACTTGGGTTTTAGTGGCAAGAGAGGTCAGGGCCCAAAGATTCTTAACCCTACTCCAAGTCGAAGACTAGGAGCAAGGCACGTGCATGCCACAGGGACGGCCACCTTCCATTTCTTGGCCGTGAGGTAAGTTTCAATTCGAATATATGCCTCTTTCTGTTTTGCAGGGTAGGATCTAGATTCTTTACTTTTTTGAGTCAAGAACATTTTAGGAATAGGTCCTTTTTCGGTTATACACTTTTGTATCTTTTCTATTTGTGTACTTTTGTAAACTTTCCTTTTTTTTATTTGAGTCGACCCTAGAAGGTCAAGCTGTCGAACATATTAATAAGACTCTTTCCAACATTGTTGTTCGACAACCTTTTTGATATTAATAAAGATAGAACTTTTTCCCCAACAAGTTTTCTCTCAAGAATCTTGTGCGCTTAGAATCTAGTTGAGACCAGCCCTCCTAGCTCTAAGTTTGTGATTTATCACGAGGTTCATCACCCCTCCTTGCTGAGAGCTACAAGGATCTATACAAGGATAATTTAAATTTGACGAAATTTATTCACTTACAATAAATACGACACACTGAATTTACAACAAAATCAGTCTTACTCGTTTGTTTTTTCTTGGTGACGATGTTACGAACCGAATAAATGCAAGATTCAAAAACTCTTACAATTACGTAAATATTGCGTTTATGTTACACGTGTGATAGTTGAATTAAAAGATGACTAACCTTTTGAATCTCATCCTTAAAAGTTGTGGAATGAGGATTGTATTGACCGTAGCCCAAGCTATTCATGATCTTGCTTGCGAACACTAACGAAACATTCGTTGACATTCCATCTCCAATGGCTCCTATCGTACCAAGTACCATCAGAACTATATCTACCCAATCTGCAAACCGAAATATTTCGTATATACTATTACTCGATTTAGTAGACATCGATTCGGTTTTTCTTGTTTATCTCTGAAATCCTCCACCAGAATGGTATTCTTCATTTATTCTTCATTTATAAGAAGAATGAGACTAGTGAGAATTGAAGTTTTATTCACCTAAAGGAATCCTCACCTAATATTGAAAGTATTAGAAGAGCTTTTGCTTTTGCGTGTTTTAACATTTATTTATTTTGTTGCTTTTATTTGTGGGCTTTAATAATTGAGGTATTTTTAAAGTTATTTTGTCTTTCTCTTATGGAATTTCATTTGGTCATCGAATAACCGTATAATCCTCTCTCACCTTTTGTTTCTCTCTATATACTATTATTTCAAAAGCATTAAGAATAAATAACTATAAAAGTTAAATTGCATTGAAAAGTAGTCATTAAAGATGCAATAGTCATTAACAAATCGACACAATTAAATAAAAACATTCAGCAGAAAAATTTAACCTCCCTCTGATGTAGTCACCGATAGTAATTGATAGAATTTGTAAAATCGATTGTTGGAAAAAAAGCCGATTTCTGCATTAATTGTTACCATCGATTATATACATACATTAGCAGACCATGAGATGATGTTTTTACCAAGGAATGTGTAATAACCTCCAGTAGATCGCCTGGTTTGTTTGTATCCTGCTCAGTTACTATCACTGAAAGTAGTGAGTTTTGAGCTGGAAGTAGCTGAGATGTTGAGTCCCATTGTTGAAGTTCCTTTGATATAACAAAGTATTCGCTTTAGAAGATTGAAATCTGCCATCGAAGGAGAATGCATCTTCTAACAAATATAATTGACTGCAAATTGTATATCCGGCCTTGTTAATGTCAAATACTGTAATTTCACAGCAAGGCTTCTAAAATAAGTAGGCTCAGGAAATTCCTCATCTTGACTCTGTTGTTTGTCTAGTTGTAATGGTAGTGGAGTAGGCATTGCAATACAGCCTGTCATGCCAGCTATTTGTAGCAGATCCATTATATATTTATGTTCATTTAGAAATAATCCGTCTTCATGTCGATGAGCCTGAATGCCGATAAAATATTGGAGATGTCCAAGATCCTTCATTCAAAAATTGGTGTGCATTTGTTTCAGTAGCTCATTTATCCTTGATGTGGACTTTCCTGTTAAAATCATATCGTCCACATAGAACAATAGAAATTTTTTGTCAGAGCCATGTGAATAAACAAAAAGTAAACAATCTACACTTGCACATTTGAATCCATATTCGAGCAAAAAAGCTGAATTTTTCGAACCATGCTCTCGGAGCTTGCTTTAACCCATATATAGCCTTATTCAGTCGACAAATGTAATCTGGTTTCTCCGGATTTTCAAAACTAGGAGGCTGTACCATGTAGAAAATTTTCCTTAAGTCTCCATGTAAGAAGGCATTTCGAACATCAGATTGTCTTATGTCCCACTTTGATGTTATAGCAACATGTAGAATTTTTTGCACAGTTGAAGTTTTGATGACAGGGCTATATGTCTCAACATAATCAATCCCTTCTTCTTGCAAGTATCCCTTTGCAACGAGTCTAGCTTTGAGCTTGTTTAACGATCCATCCGCGTTTATTTTTGTGCAAAAAACCCATTTGCATCTGAGCAAATTTACTGCTGAAGTTGGTGGAACCAGATCGTAAGTATTTGTTTCTCGAAAAGAAGCAATTTCCTCAATCATAGCAGATTTCCACAGTGGATTCTTTAATGCTGAAGCAACAGTATTAGGTTCCTTGTATTCAAGCAGAGTATTGAAGAAAGCATATCTTGTGTTTGGTTTTTGAATGCCTGACTTGGAGCGTGTTGTCATTCGATGAGTATTGCCCGAGTCGAAGTTGGATTTGTTGCAGAAGACTGAATTTGCTGAGTCTCAGTTCGAACAGGCGCAGAAGGTTCTACTGTTTGATTAATCTGTCCCTTGAATCTGGTTGGACCTCTGTTTCAGAGTGTATTTGCGGTAAAAATCTTTCAGAAACTGTGTCTGATGTAGGAGTAACTTGAGGTTGAGTTGTTCTAAAACGTATAGCTGGAGGAAATATTTCTTCGTCCTGAGTAACTTCAGGCATTCCTGGCATGGAGAGCTGTTTGAAACTCGATTGCCAAGATTGCTGTAGAAAGGCTGACCCAGTTTAATAGTTGACATAAAGATTCATGTATGGAAAACTATTCTCATCAAATGTTACATGTCTGGTGATGAAAATTCTCCTGGTAGGTGGGTGATAGCACCTATATCCTTTGTATTTGTCGTTATAACTCAGGAATACACAGTGTAGAGACCTTGGATCGAATTTGTTTTCTGAATAAGGACGAAGAAAAGGGTAGCACGAGCAACCAAACGTTCGGAGAAAGGTGTATACAAGTTCTTTTCCAAATAGCACTTCATATGGACTTTTTTTACTGTCAAGAGCAGATGAGGACAGCAAATTTGATAGGAAGTTGGCTGTAAAGAATGCTTCTATCCACATTTGTTGAGGAACTTTGCTTTGGAACATGATACAAGCCTTGATTCAAGGATGTATGCGCGTGGGCTGTTTGTAGAAGATTAGGTGAGAAACTCAACCTTAGGCTTCTGGATGGGGGTTTTCTGGTTGGTAAAAGATGGAAGGGTGAAGTGAACCACACGAGGGGTGATGAACCTCGTGATAAATCACAAACTTAGAGCTAGGAGGGCTGGTCTCAACTAGGTTCTAAGCGCACAAGCTTCTTTTGAGAGAATAACTTGTAAAGAAAATTCGATCTTTATTAATTAGCAAAAAGGTTGTCGAACTACAATGCTGGAAGGAGCCTTATTAATATGCTCGACAGCTTGACCTTCTAGGGTCGACTCAAAAGAAAAAGGAAAGTTTACAAAAGTGCACAAAAGGAAAAGATACAAAAGTGCATAACCAAAAAAGGACCTATTCCTAAAATGTTCTTGACTCAAAAATGTAAAGAATCTAGATCCTACCCTGCAAAACAGAAAGAGGCATATATTCGAATTGAAACTTACCTTAACTTACCTCACGGCCAAGAAATGGAAGGTGGCCGTCCTTGTGGCATGCACGCGCCTTGCTCCTAGTCTTCGACATGGAGTAGGGTTAAAAATCTTTGGGCCTTGACCTCTCTTGCCACTAAAGCCCAAGTCTCTGATGTTCCTTGTGTTGTTGAGAAGCCTTTGGACTCTACTTTGCTCTTCTGGCTCATTGTCCTTAGCTGATCTTCCTCTAGGAGCTTGTCGACCCATAAGCTGAATTTGTGGAAGAGTGCTCTTGATCTGCTTCTTGTCATTGCTCCTTGAGGTACCACTGGTGTAGATATTTCTTCTAGGTTCATGTCCTGGAGCTGGTAGCTCATTTGGTCCGAGTCCTCTGGTGTGGAAGTGGAAATGCGCATGTACTCGGCTGGATCGGCTATACCGGCTTGATTGTGCGCGGTACTGGCCGGGATGCCTTCAGGACCGGCCAAGTTGATCCCGGAGTCGGCGGCATCACCAGAGGGACCGGCGGTGTCATCCACGCCCCCACCAAGTGTGCCGGAAGCTTGGGCCTCTCCGCCGGCGATGTTGACCGGTCTGGTCCTATAGGTCGAGGGTCTGGCGGTACTGTCTGGTCCGGCAGACGTGCCAGATGGTCCTGCTGTCTCGGGCAAGTTTCCTGGTCGGCCAGTCTGGTCTCCTGGCTGGATGTACGACCTGATGTCCTCATCATTCCCTCCCTCTTCAGTAGGTTTTGTCCTCAAAACTGGTTCATCTGCATGGAAAGGGGCTAAGTCAGTAACATTAAACGTATTGGACACATTAAACTCACCTGGTAGCTCGATCCCGTAGGCGTTGTTGTTGATCCTCTCGAGCACTCTGAATGGTCCATCTCCTCTTGGTGCTAGCTTGGAACTCCTTAGGTTTGGGAACCTCTCCTGTCGTAGGTGTAGCCACACCCAATCGCCTGGTTGAAAGATCACCTCCTTTCTTCTCTTGTTGGCATGAGTCACGTACTGTCCGGTCCTCTTCTCCAAGTTTTCTGCTACCTTCTGGTGTAATCTCTTTATGAAATCTGCCTTGGATGCTCCGTTGAGGTTGGTCATCTCAGCTGGTGGTAGTGGTGTTTGCTCCAATGGGGTGAGAGGGTTGAAGCCGTATACCCCTTCAAATGGTGTCTTCTTGGTTGCTGAGTGCACGGCTCGGTTGTAAGCAAACTCTATGAATGGCAGGCACTCCACCCAAGTCTTTAGGTTCTTCCCTAGTGTAGTTCTGAGAAGGGTTGATAGTGTCCTGTTGACAACTTCAGTTTGGCCATCGGTTTGAGGATGGTAGGTGGTAGAGAAGAGTAGCTTTGTGCCTAGCTTTCTCCAAAGGGTCCTCCAGAAATGGCTGAGGAACTTGGTGTCCCTGTCAGATACGATTGTCCTTGGCACTCCATGAAGCCGTACTATCTCCCTGAAGAACAGCTCAGCTGTTTGTGTGGCATCATTGACATTGGCACATGGAATGAAGTGTGCCATCTTGGAGAATCTGTCACCACTACAAAGATTGCATCTTTGTGGTTGATCTTGGGCAGACCTAGAACAAAGTCCATTGAGATGTCCACCCATGGATGTGTGGGTATGGGCAGTGGGAGATACAACCCGTGAGGTTGCACTCGGGACTTTGCCTTCTTGCAAGTGATGCATCTTGCACAATGAGCTTCTACTGTCCTCTTGATGTGTGGCCAGCAGAAGTGCTCCTTGACCACTGCTAGAGTCTTGTCGACACCAAAGTGGCCCATGAGTCCTCCTCCATGAGCTTCTCGGATGATAAGCTGCCTTAATGATCCTTGTGGTATGCACATCCTTCTTTCTCGGAACAAGAACCCTTCATGGATGTAGAACTTGCCATGACTCCCTGTGCCACACTCCTTGTAGCTCTCAGCAAAGTCAGGATCATCCTTGTATAGGTCCTTGATGTGCTCGAACCCTAGAACCTTTGCCTCCATGGTTGATATCAAGGCAAACCTCCTTGATAGTGCATCAGCTACCACATTATCTTTGCCCTTCTTGCATTTGATGACGTACGGGAAGGTCTCAATGAATTCCATCCACCTGGTATGTCTCCTCTTGAGATTGGTTTGCCCTCTGAGGTGTTTGAGAGTCTCATGATCAGTGTGGATCACAAACTCCTTGGACAGCAAGTAGTGCTGCCAAGTCTCCAATGCTCGGACAAGGGCATAAAGCTCCTTGTCATAAGTGGGGTAGTTCAGTGAGGCACCACCTAGCTTCTCACTGAAGCATGCGACTGGTCTCCCTCCTTGGGTTAGCACTGCTCCTATGCCTATTCCAGAGGCATCACACTCCACTTCAAACGCCTTGTTGAAGTCGGGAAGGACTAGCACTGGTGCATGTGTAAGGCTGTCCTTCAAGGCCTGGAATGCCTTCTCCTGAGCTTCTCCCAAGCTGAATCCCACGTTCTTCTTCACTACTGCCATCAATGGTGAGGCAATACTGCTGAAGTTGGGCACGAACCTCCTATAGAAGCTGGCCAGTCCGTGGAAGCTCCTTACTTGGCTGATGTTGCCTGGTGTTGGCCATTCTTGTATGGCTCGAATCTTCTCTTCATCAACCTGTAGGCCCTGGGAACTTACAACAAAACCTAAAAAGACAAGCTTCAAAAGGTGCACTTCTTGAGATTGGCATAAAGCTCTTCTTGTCGAAGGGTTTTAAGTACCATCTCAAGATGTGTGAGGTGTTCCCGTAGGCACTTACTATAAACTAGTATATCATCAAAGTAAACTACCACAAACTTACTGATGTACGCCCTAAGAACTTGGTTCATAAGGCACATGAAGGTGCTTTGGGCATTAGTCAAGCCGAATGGCATGACTGTCCACTCGTAGAGCCCTTGCTTTGTCTTGAAAGCAGTCTTCCACTCATCACCTTCCTTCATTCTTACCTGGTGGTATCCACTTTTGAGGTCTATCTTGGAGAAGACCGTGGCTCCACTCAGCTCATCTAGCATGTCATCCAGTCGTGGTATTGGATGCTTGTACTTGACTGTGATGTTGTTGATGGCTCGGCAGTCCACGCACATGCGCCAAGTCTCATCCTTCTTGGGCACTAGTAGCACTGGTACGGCACATGGGCTGAGGCTCTCTCGAACATATCCTTTCTCCAGGAGTTCCTTGACTTGCTTCTCAAGCTCCTTGGACTCCTATGGACTCATCCAGTAGGCTGGCCGGTTGGGCAGGGCTGCTCCGGGCACTAGATCAATCTGGTGTTCTATGCCATGTAAAGGAGGCAAGCCTGCTGGTATCTCCTCTGGAAATACATCCTCGAATTTGTTGAGGAGAGTTGCTACTTCAGGAGGTAGCTCTACCTGTCCCTGTTCTACACTCAAAATTTCTTTGAAGACCATTAGTAACATTAAATCCTTCGAGGCTAAAGCTCTCCGGACATGGCTTGGTTGAATAAGAAAATTAGACTTGATAAGTTTCTTTTCATTACTCATTTGGAGTTGTAGCTCGTGTACCTGAACAGGTGTAAGAGGAGCTAGGCTGACCTTTCTCTTGTCATGCACGAAGGTGTAGAGATTGGTTTGGCCATCATGCCTGGTCTCTTTGTCAAACTGCCATGGTCTTCCTAGTAGAAGATGGCCAGCTTGCATGGGCACCACGTCGCACACGACTTGATCCTGGTACTTGCCCACACTGAATGGTACAATGACTTGTTCATGGATCTTTAGCTCCACTTTGTCATCAAGCCATCTCAGTCTATATGGTCGAGGATGCTTTGTCTTCTCCAGACCTAGCTTATCAACCATATATGCACTAGCAACGTTAGTGCAAGAACCACCATCTATGATGAGGTTACATACCTTGCCCTTGATGGTGCAACGGCTGTGGAAGATGTTCTCCCTTTGGATGGTCTCTGAAGGATCCACCATTGCACTGAGGATACGTCTAGTGACCAGCACTTCCCCCACATCAGGGTACTGAATGTCACCATACTTTCCTTCTGGCTCATAGTCCTCTTCATCTTGGGACTCATACTCTCCTGCCTCTGTAATCAGCATGACTCGGTTGTTTGGGTACTCTCTTGAGATGTGTCCACGTCCCCTGCACTTGAAACAAGTTATGTCACGTGATCTTTGAGGGTTAGAAGACTTACCAGGCTCTCTCTGGTCACGGGTGGGTTCAGGAGGCTTGCTCTTGAACCTTGACTCGATCTCTATGCTTTTGCCTTTGTCTACGGTCTTGGGCATGTTGCTTGGTGCTCAAGGTGTCTTAGGCTTGCTGCGGATGTCTTGGCTCTTACGTTTGATGTGCTGCTCAGCTTGCACAGATAGGTGGAACAAGTCTTTGAAGTCATTGTAGATTTGCCTTTCCACCTTGCGGTTGATCCTTTCTTGGAGTCCATCCAAGAATTGTGCCATCAATGCTTCTTCATCATCATTGAGCTCCAATCTGTTCCTTAGCTTCTCAAACTCTTCATAGTACTCCTCTACTGATCTGGTACCCTGCTTAAGAGTACAAAACGTCGTTGCAAATCCCTATGGAAGTAAGGTGGAACATACCTTTGTCGCATGAGGTCTTTCATGTCGACCCATGAGTCTACGGGCCTCATTCTCTTCCTCCTTCTGTCAGATACCTCACGATCCCACCAGATGAGGGCATTGTCCGTGAGTTGTGCTACTGCCATTGAGACTCTCCTATGTCCTGGTTGGTTGTAGTGATCAAAGATATGATCCATTCTCCTCTCCCAATCTAGGTAAGCCTCGGGGTCTACTTTTCCTGCAAAACTTGGAGGAGTTAGTTTAACATCAGGATGAATTACCCGGTTGTAGGTGCGTTCATCTCCATCCTCCTGATGTCTAGGAGGCATTCTTGGTCTCTGGTGAAGACCATATGGCTCAAAGCCATCATCTTCTGCCTCTGGTTGCCGTGGAGGTCCTCTCGGCCTATGGTGATAGTTATGAGGTTGTGTGTCCTCATCTCCATCTGGCTGGGGTTCCTCCTGTTCGTGCCGTATCCTAAGGTGCTCAGGACCCTCAGGACGGTCTTGCTCAGCTCTCACGTGCCTTATGGCCTGGAATCTCACTGGTCTTTCCACGCGCTCCAATCTCTCGCTTATGGATGCGAGTTGTGTTTGGAGTGTGGTGAACATGGCCATCATGGCTTCGGCTGCTTCTCTATTCTCTTCTCCCATGGTGTGCTACAAAGAAAGAAGACAAGTTAGGATGCTCCTAAATTGTTAGGAGGGTTTTCTTTTTATAAGGGGTTTGAAAAAAATGCAAAAAGGAAAAATCCTAAGGAAAGGAAATTCGAATAAAAGACAAAAAGGAAACATCCTAGACAAGTTGTGCTAGCTGTCCAATTCGAAATCTTTTGGGTATTTTCCTATTTTCTTTTCTTTTCTTTTTGTTTTCTTTTTAATTTAACTTAAAATTAATGGAAATATGAATTAAACAAAAGGAAAACGTGAATGGCAATGCAAAAGTGAATCTAAACCCTAGTGATACACGTAGAAGGCTAGATGCACTCGGTTTGGAGTTTGATGTTATTTTTTTGATTTTTCTTGAATGCGACTTAAACTAATGCAAGAACTAAAAATAAAACAAGCAAAAGGATAGAAACAACCTGGTTTAGGAGCTTTAAGCTCTGATACCAAAATGATAAAAGCCTCGATTCAAGGCTTGGATGCGCGTGGGCTGTTTGTAGAAGATTAGGTGAGAAACTCGACCTTAGGCTTCTGGATAGGGGTTTTCTGGTTGGTAAACGATGGAGGGTTGAAGTGAACCACACGAGGGGTGATGAACCTCGTGATATATCACAAACTTAGAGCTAGGAGGGCTGGTCTCAACTAGGTTCTAAGCGCACAAGCTTCTTTGAGAGAATAACTTGTAAAGAAAATTCGATCTTTATTAATTAGCAAAAGGTTGTCGAACTACAATGCTGGAAGGAGCCTTATTAATATGCTCGACAGCTTGACCTTCTAGGGTCGACTCAAACAAAGAAAATGAAAGTTTACAAAAGTGCACAAAAGGAAAAGATACAAAAGTGCATAACCGAAAAAGGACCTATTCCTAAAATGTTCTTGAGTCAAAAATGTAAAGCATCTAGATCCTACCCTGCAAAACAGAAAGAGGCATATATTCGAATTAGAACTTACCTTAACTTACCTCACGGCCAAGAAATGGAAGGTGGCCGTCCTTGTGGCATGCACGCGCCTTGCTCCTAGTCTTCGACTTGGAGTAGGGTTAAAAATCTTTGGGCCTTGACCTCTCTTGCCACTAAAGCCCAAGTCTCTGATGTTCCTTGTGTTGTTGAGAAGCCTTTGGACTCTACTTTGCTCTTCTGGCCCATTGTCCTTAGCTGATCTTCCTCTAGGAGCTTGTCGACCCATAAGCTGAATTTGTGGAAGAGTGCTCTTGATCTGCTTCTTGTCATTGCTCCTTGAGGTACCACTGGTGTAGATATTTCTTCTAGGTTCATGTCCTGGAGCTGGTAGCTCATTTGGTCCGAGTCCTCTTGTGTGGAAGTGGAAATGCGCGTGTACTCGGCTGGATCGGCTGTACCGGCTTGATTGTGCGCGGTACTGGCCGGGATGCCTTCAGGACCGGCCAAGTTGATCCCGGAGTCGGCGGCATCACCAGAGGGAACGGCGGTGTCATCCACGCCCCCACCAAGTGTGCCAGAAGCTTGGGCCTCTCCGCCGGCGATGCTGACCGGTCTGGTCCTATAGGTCGAGGGTCCGGCGGTACTGTCTGGTCCGGCAGACGTGCCAGATGGTCCTGCTGTCTCGGGCAAGCTTCCTGGTCGGCCAGTCTGGTCTCCTGGCTGGATGTACGACCTGATGTCCTCATCAGAACATCATTGATAAGCCGAGTTCAGTTAAGTATTTGTGCTTGCATTCTGCCATCCCATTTTGTTGGGGAGTATGAGGACAACTTATGAGTTTTTTTAATTCCACAAGCTGCCAAATGTCTAACAAAACGTGTGCTGATAAATTTCCCAACTCCATCACACTAAAAAGTCATTATTTTCTGTTGAAATTGTGTTTCGATTTCTTTTTGAAACAGCAAGAATATTGAGTAAAAATCATACTTGAGCTTGAGAGGATAAAACCATGAGAATCGTGAAAAACCATCTATGAAAATGATATAGTAGCGAAATCTTTGTGAAGAGACAATGGGTGCAGCCCCCCCCCCCATAAATCACAGTAAATTTTAAAATAAGGTTTAGGTGACACATTTTGAGAATTTTAAAAATGGCAGTCTGTGAGATTTTCCTAACATACATGCTTTACACACTTGTGAACTTGTTTTATTAAAGATGATAGCTTTCTTTGCAGCAAGGAGCTGAAGAACATCAGAGTGAGGGTGGCTAAGCCTCTTGTGCCAGATCTCTCTACTCGCAGCTTGTTGATGAGTTGAGTAGAAAGCTTGAAACCTCTTGTTCTTCAACAAATATAGGTCCTTATGACGGCTTCCTTGTGCTATCACTTGCTTTGTCAGTTTGTCCTTCATACAAAAACCATTTGAGTCGAACTTGAAAGAACAAGGATAATCAACAGTAAGCTTAGAGACTAACAAGAGTGATTTAGTGATTTCTGGACAGACTAAAACATCATTAAGAGGCAATGTACCTTGCTGTGTTGAGAGTGGAATAGATCCAATGTGGGTGATGGGTAAGAATTTTCCATTTCCTACCATCACAGATTCATTACCTTCATAAGGTTGTGATGTTTGCAGATGTTCTTTGGAGTTGGTAATATGAGCTAAAGCTCTTGTGTCTGGATACCATTCTAGTCCTGAAGAAATAGTGTTGTCATCAACTCTTAATGCTGACATTGCAGTAGGCAAATGGTGTTGTCAAAACGTCAAAAACACTTAGTGCCACATGACCGAGTTTTCCACAGATTTGGCAGGTGGGTCTATGATGGGGACATCAGGTCGTATGGCCGGCCAGGAGACCAGACTGGCCGACCAGGAAGCTTGCCCGAGATAGCCGGGCCATTTGGCATGTCTGCCGGCCCAAGCAGTACTGCCAAACCCTCGACCAACAGGATCGGACCGGTCAGCATTGCCGGCGGAGAGGCCCAAACCTCCGGCCCTACTGGTGGCGCCGTGGATGACACCACCGGTCCCATTGGTGATGCCGCTGACTCTGGGATCAACTTGGCCGGTCCAGAAGGCATTCCGGCCAGTACCTCGCACAGTCCAGCCGGTACAAGCGATCCAGCCGAGTACACGGGCTTTTCAACATCTACACAAGGAGACTCGGACCAGATAAGCTACCAGCTTCAGGACATGCATTTAGAGGAAGTCTCTACACCAGTGGTGCCACCAGGAGCAATGAAAAGGAGCAGATCAAAAGCACTCTTCCACAAAATCAGCTTGTGGGTCGACAAGCTCCTAGAGGATGATCGACAAAGGACAGTGGGCCAGAAGTGCAAAGAAGAGTCCAAAGGCTTCTCAACAATGCAAGGGACTTTAGAGACTTGGGCTTTAGTGCAAGAGAGGTCAGGGCCTAAAGATTCCTAACCCTACTCCAAGTCGAAGACTAGGAGTAAGGCGCGTGCATGCCACAAGGACGGCCACCTTCCATTTCTTGGCCGTAAGGTAAGAAAGGTAAGTTTTCAATTCGAATATTTGCTTCTTTCTGTTTTGCAAGGTAGAATTTAGATTCTTTACATTTTTGAGTCAAAGACATTTTAGGAATACGTTCTTCAGTTATGCACTTTTGTACGTTTTCCATTTGTGAACTTTTGTAAATTTTCCTTTTCTTTTTTTGAGTCGACCCTAGAAGGTCAAGCTATCGAGCATATTAATAAGGCTCCTTCCAGCATTGTAGTTCAACAACCTTTTTGATATTAATATAAAGTGCAAATTTTCTTACAAGTTTTCTCTCTAAGAATCTTGTGCGCTTAGAACCTAGTTGAGACCAGCCCTCCTAGCTCTAATATTGTGATTTATCACGAGGTTCATCACCCCTCGTGTGGTTCACTTCACCCTTCATCCAATACCAAACCAAAAACCCCCTATCCAAAAGTCTAAGGTCGAGTTTCTCACCTAACCTTCTCCAAACAGCCCACATGCATCCAAGCCTTGAATCGAGGCTTGTATCATTTTGGTATCAGAGCTTAAAGCTCCTAAACCAGGTTGTTTCTATCCTTTAGTTAGTTTTGTTTCTTGTTCTTGCATTAGTTTAAGTCGCATTCAAGAAAAAAAACACTAAACTCCAAACCGAGTGCATCTAGCTTCTACGTGTATCACTAAGGCTTAGATTCACTTTTGCATTGCCATTCACGTTTTCCTTTTGCTTAAATCATATTTCCATTATTTTTAAGTTAAATTAAAAAGAAAAGAAAAAGAAAATAGGAAAAATACCAAAAGAATTCAACTAGGATAGCTAGCAATAGTTGTCAAGAAAGTTTCCATTTTTCAAATCTTCCATTTTTCAAATCTTTCCTTTTTTCAGATTTTCCTTTTTTGCATTTTTTCGAATTCCTCTATAAAAGAAAACCCTCCTAATCAACTTAGGAGCAAAATAACTTGTCTTCTTTCTTTGTAGTACGCAATGGCAGAAGAAAATAGAGAAGCAGCCGAAGCCATGATGGCCATGTTCACCACCCTCCAAACGCAACTCACATTAATAGGCGAGAGGTTGGAGCGCGTGGATAGGCCTGTGAGATTCCAGGCCATAAGGCACGTGAGAGCTGAGCAAGACCGTGCTGAGGGTCTTGAGCACCTTAGGACACGGCACGAACAGGAGGAGCCCCAGCCAGATGGAGATGAGGACGCACCACCTCATAACTATCACCATAGGCTGAGAGGACCTCCACGGCAACCAGAGGTAGAAGGTGATGGCTTCGAGCCATATGGACATCACCAGAGACCAAGGATGCCTCCTAAATATCATGAGGATGGAGATGAACACGCCTACAACCGGGTAACTCATCCTGATGTTAAGCTAACACCTCCGAGTTTTGCAGGAAAAGTAGACCCCGAGGCAGATTGGGAGAGAAGGATGGACCACATCTTCGATCACTACAACCAACCAGGCCCTAGAAGAGTCTCCATGGCAGTAGCACAACTCACGGACAATGCCCTCATCTGGTGGGATCGTGAGGTGTCTGACCGAAGGAGGAAAAGATTGAGGCCCGTAGACTCATGGGTCGACATGAAAGATCTCATGAGACAAAGGTTTGTTCCACCATATTTTCATAGAGATTTGCAACGATGTTTTCGTACTCTTAAGCAGAGAACCAGATCAGTAGAGGAGTACTATGAAGAGTTTGAGAGACTAAGGAACATGCTGGAGCTCAATGACGATAAGGAAGCTTTGATGGCACAATTCTTGGATGGACTTCAAGAAAAAATCAGCCGCAAGGTGGAAAGGCAAATCTACAATGACTTCAAGGACTTGTTCCACCTATCTGTCCAGGCTGAGCAGCACATCAAACGTAAGAGCCAAGACATCCGCAGCAAGCCTAAGACGCCTTGGGCACCAAGCAACATTCCCAAGCCCGAAGACAAAAGCAAAGGCATAGAGATCGAGTCACGGTTCAAGAGCAAGCCTCCTGAGTCAACCTGTGACCAGAGAGAGCCTAGTAAGTTCTCTAACCCTCAAAGATCACGTGACATCACTTGTTTCAAGTGTAGGGATCGCAGACACATCTCAAGGGAGTGCCCAAACAACCGGATCATGCTGATTACGGAGGCTGGAGAGTATGAGTCCCAAGATGAAGAGGACTATGAACCAGAAGGAGAATATGGTGAAATTGAGTACCCTGATGTGGGGGAAGTGCTGGTCACTAGACGCATTCTCAGTGCAATGGTGGATCCCTCAGAGACCATCCAGAGAGAGAACATCTTCCACAGCTGTTGCACCATCAAGGGCAAGGTATGTAACCTGATGTAAGATTGAATATCAATCTCACAAGCGGTACGGCCGTGACTCGCAAGACCGAGAATCTCTCTTGGCTTAAGCGGGCAAGGGAACTAAAAGGAGGGGGTTTTGATCGAATCACATGATCAAAGGTGAACCAAGGGAGTTTGAATCTCTCAAACTAACCTGGCCGTGGCTTCAATAGAAAGGAAGTGAATCACACACTTAGTTTCTAAAGAATAAGAACAAGTTCAAAGACAAGGCTTTGAAGAAAATACTTTGTATTCAACTTTTATTTCAATGGTGGTCTATCTTTACAATGAGGTCGTGCTGAGCTTATATAGTGCTCTTAGCAACGGTCCTAAACCTAAAAAAGAGAAAAGGAAATCATATATTTAAAATATATGGCTGTTGGCCATTAATGTCTAGTTTGGCCAACAAGGAAAGTGTATATGCTTGAATCTTGAGAGCTTTGGGGCGAATGTAAGGTGTCTAGGTACATCCTGGATGCTTTGGAAAGTCTTCAATACGTGCCCAATTTGCAAGGAATAGAGATATTGCAATCTGAACACATTAAGTGCACTTCGGTCCATATATGGCAAGTCTTGGAGGAAAGGGATTCGCCTGATCCTCTGGTGGCTGGTGCATGGTAGGTTTATTTTGGGCTTCCTTAGGGCCTTAATAATATCTCCTGGACGCCATGTTTTGGTTTGCAAGTGATTAAACCAGTTGGCCATCTCACTTGCCATAAACGGCTCCAATCGGTTCATTTGAAGGCACGGATGGACCCGTCTGGTCCAAGGCGTGTTTGAGCTTCTAGAAGTGCTTAAGGGAGCTCCTAGAAGTACCAAAAAGTCTCCTGGTCTCCAAAGAAACGTTTGGAGACTTTCATATAAGGAAAGTTCCAAATATGGTAAGTTTCGAAAACTCCAATTTGATGTATGGTGCATGACTTGATCTGGCCTTGTTTTGGATGAGCTGCATGTCGCCGCGCGTCCTCTGTGAGTCAGGATTATAGGCCAGGTTTGTTCTTGGCTGGCCGCTTCTTGGTTAAGCTTGGATTCATGAAGATACACCCATGTATCCTTTTGCGCGTATTTGGCCGCCTTTGTGTTCCTTGGGCCGGCCGGGCTGGGCAGTTTGCCGGGGGTTGTGCCGATGACCTCATCATACCCTCCTTCTTCGAAATGTTTTGTCCTCAAAACAGTTTGGCCTGCACATAGAGAAGGCAAGTTAATACATTGATTTACTTGTGGGTTTAGGGCATTACCTTGGTTTATGGCCCTTATATGGTTCGGATGTGGCCATGGTGCATCTGGCGGTTGCTCCCTGATAAGAAAGGAAGAAATTACTCCTTTCCATTGCAGCTGGTTGCTTTGCTTTGCCTCCAAGGTGTTGGGTTCTCCATGGTCTCCTCTTGATTCCGAACATCGGTTTAATGTAGGAGGTGGGTCTTCTTGATCTTTGTTGAATCCTTGCTTTGTTACACCTGTTTCAACAACTTTTGGCAAAGACAAGTGCATTATGCTAGTACTGGAAATTTCAAATTGAAGCTCCTTCATTTCCTTAACACTTTTAGGCTTAATATTTTCGAGTTCTACTTGTAAGCTTGTTATTAGTTGTCTAGTTGGGCATGTCTTAGCAAAGTGTCCTCTTTCTTGACATCTATAGCATATAATTTCATCTGTTTTCACATTGTTAGAGGACTTACCTGGCGTTTCCTTGACGTGTATTCCAAGCAATGGCTTTGATGGTTTCATGTGTGCTATGGCTTGAGGCTTTTGAACTTGCTGGTCAATTTTTGGTTTGACCATTGGCTTAGCTACCTTTTGTCCTTCTAAGGTGTTTGAAAACACGTTGTTCTGCTCAGAGCAGTAGGCAAGCTTGGGCTTATGAAAGGGCTGCATGTTTGGTGTAGACATCTCACTCCTTGATGCTGTTGGGTGCATAAGTTGTGTGGTGATGTTTCTGCGTGTTTGGTGCTTTTTCACAAACTCCCTATACATTCGTGCCTTAAGATCTCCCCAATCAAGGACTGGTTTGGTGTAGAAGGTCCGTGCATTTTCCTTCAACCACCAATTGTAGGCATCTCCAACAAGCATATCGACGGCATATGAAAGCTTCTCCTCTTTGGGGATGTTGTTTGAGCGCAGCCATTGTTTCATGTTGGTTTCCCATCGGAGGTATTCATCTGGGTCCTTGTTGTACCCTGAAAAGGTTAGAGATTTGGAATTGTAAATATATACCTTACTGGTCTGATTCCTGGATCTAGTTGGAGTGGTGTAGGTTGGCACTCGGCTTGACACAACAAAGTGGCAAGGTGTAATTTTCTTTGGCCAGCTTCTGTCAATTGAATAGTATTCTGGTGGCTCTGGTTTGAGTTCTTCAACTTCTGTTTCATTGTCAAAATGATACTCTGGATAGTCTTCATGCCATGTATCATATCCATTAGAATATTCTACGTCAGACAAGTCTTGGTCATAGTCCAGTGGTTCTGGTTCAAGGTTTTCTCCATCTGATTTTTCCCTAAAATCAGTCTTCTAATAGTATTGATTCCATGACTCTTCTGCATAGTCACACTTGCTGGTGCTTAGGCATTGATCATAGTCGTTGTCTAGACTACAATCAGTTTGTTGTATGGTCATGGCGTCTTCTTCTTCATCATAGTTCTCCATCATTAAATTGTGTACCTTGCACGACAATAAGAAGATATATCAGGCCCAAATCAACAAATAAGGAAACTACACTCTAGTGAATATATCATATTAACACATAAGTAGTAGTAAAAGGAAAATCGATACAAGTAAATATCTTGAGGTTTTTGTTTTTGTTTCTTTTGAAAACTAACTTTAATGCAAATAAAAGACAATATTTTTTTGGTTTTTGATATTTAAATTAATTTAGGACGAAAAAACAATATTCAATGAATCTTTTTTTTTTAACTTTACTAATAACTAAATTCGAAAATAACAAAATGAGTGATGCTTATGTTTTTGGTTTTTTTGCTTATGATGAATGAAATTAAGTAAACATGAAATACAATTTTTTGAGTTGGTTTTAGATTTATATGAAGAGCAAACAAAAAAAACAACAAGAAACAATGCAAATGAAGAATAAGAACAAATATTTTTATTTGGTTTTTTGATTAGATGTAAATAAGAAAAATGCAAAACAAAAGCATAACAAATAAAGGATAAAGGTTGGATGAACACAACCTGGGATAGGAGCTTTTAGCTCTGATACCAAATGATGTAAGATTGAATATCAATCTCACAAGCGGTACGGCCGTGACTCGCAAGACCGAGAATCTCTCTTGGCTTAAGCGGGCAAGGGAACTAAAAGGAGGGGGTTTTGATCGAATCACACGATCAAAGGTGAACCAAGGGAGTTTGAATCTCTCAAACTAACCTGGCCGTGGCTTCAATAGAAAGGAAGTGAATCACACACTTAGTTTCTAAAGAATAAGAACAAGTTCAAAGACAAGGCTTTGAAGAAAATACTTTGTATTCAACTTTTATTTCAATGGTGGTCTATCTTTACAATGAGGTCGTGCTGAGCTTATATAGTGCTCTTAGCAACGGTCCTAAACCTAAAAAAGAGAAAAGGAAATCATATATTTAAAATATATGGCTGTTGGCCATTAATGTCTAGTTTGGCCAACAAGGAAAGTGTATATGCTTGAATCTTGAGAGCTTTGGGGCGAATGTAAGGTGTCTAGGTACATCCTGGATGCTTTGGAAAGTCTTCAATACGTGCCCAATTTGCAAGGAATAGAGATATTGCAATCTGAACACATTAAGTGCACTTCGGTCCATATATGGCAAGTCTTGGAGGAAAGGGATTCGCCTGATCCTCTGGTGGCTGGTGCATGGTAGGTTTATTTTGGGCTTCCTTAGGGCCTTAATAATATCTCCTGGACGCCATGTTTTGGTTTGCAAGTGATTAAACCAGTTGGCCATCTCACTTGCCATAAACGGCTCCAATCGGTTCATTTGAAGGCACGGATGGACCCGTCTGGTCCAAGGCATGTTTGAGCTTCTAGAAGTGCTTAAGGGAGCTCCTAGAAGTACACAAAAAGTCTCCTGGTCTCCAAAGAAACGTTTGGAGACTTTCATATAAGGAAAGTTCCAAATATGGTAAGTTTCAAAAACTCCAATTTGATGTATGGTGCATGACTTGATCTGGCCTTGTTTTGGATGAGCTGCATGTCGCCGCGCGTCCTCTGTGAGTCAGGATTATAGGCCAGGTTTGTTCTTGGCTGGCCGCTTCTTGGTTAAGCTTGGATTCATGAAGATACACCCATGTATCCTTTTGCACGTATTTGGCCGCCTTTGTGTTCCTTGGGCCGGCCGGGCTGGGCAGTTTGCCGGGGGTTGTGCCGATGACCTCATCATAACCTCATCATAGATGGTGGTTCTTGCACTAACGTTGCTAGTGCGACATGGTTGATAAGCTAGGTCTAGAGAAGACAAGACATCCTCGACCATATAGATTGAGATGGCTCGATGACAAAGTGGAGCTCAAGATCCACGAGCAAGTCACTGTACCATTCAGTGTGGGCAAGTACCAAGACCAAGTCGTGTGCGACGTGGTGCCCATGCAAGCTGGCCATCTTCTGCTAGGAAGGCCATGGCAGTTTGACAAAGAGACCAGGCATGATGGCCAAACCAATCTCTACACTTTTGTGCATGACAAAAGAAAGGTCAGCTTGGCTCCCCTTACACCTGCCCAGGTACACGAGCTATATCTCCAAATGAGTAAAGAAAAGAAACTTATCAAATCTAATTTTCTTATTCAACCAAGCCATGTCCGGAGAGCTTTAGCCTCGAAGGATTTAATGTTACTAATGGTCTTCAAAGAAATTTTGAGTGTAGAACAGGAACAGGTAGAGCTACCTCTTGAAGTAGCAACTCTCCTCAACAAGTTCCAGGATGTGTTTCCAGAGGAGATACCAGCAGGCTTGCCTCCTTTACGTGACATAGAGCACCAGATCGACGTAGTGCCCGGAGCGGCCCTGCCCAACCGGCCAGCCTACCGGATGAGTTCAGAGGAGTCTAAGGAGCTTGAGAAGCAAGTCAAGGAGCTCCTGGAGAAAGGCTATGTTCGAGAGAGCCTCAGTCCATGTGCCGTACCGGTGCTACTAGTGCCCAAGAAGGATGGGACTTGGTGTATGTGCGTGGACTGCCGAGCAATCAACAACATCACAGTCAAGTACCGGCATCCGATACCACGGCTGGATGACATGCTAGATGAGCTGAGTGGAGCCATGGTCTTCTCCAAGATAGACCTTAAGAGTGGATACCACCAGGTCAGGATGAAGGAAGGTGATGAATGGAAGACTGCTTTCAAGACAAAGCAAGGGCTCTACGAGTGGACAGTCATGCCATTCGGCTTGACTAATGCCCCAAGCACGTTCATGTGCCTTATGAACCAAGTTCTTAGGGCGTACATCAGTAAGTTCGTTGTAGTTTGTTTCGATGACATATTAGTTTATAGTAAGTGCTTAAGGGATCATCTCATACATCTTGAGTTGGTGCTTAAAATCCTTCGACAAGAAGAGCTTTATGCCAATCTCAAGAAGTGCATCTTTTGTACTGATAAAATTGTCTTCTTAGGTTTTGTTGTAAGTTCACAGGGCCTACAGGTTGATGAAGAGAAGATTCGAGACATTCAAGAATGGCCAACACCAAGGAACATCAGCCAAGTGAGGAGCTTCCACGGACTGGCCAACTTCTACAAGAGATTCGTGCCCAACTTCAGCAGTATTGTCTCACCCTTGACGGCAGTAGTGAAGAAAAACGTGGGATTCAGCTGGGGAGAAGCTCAGGAGAAGGCATTCCAAGCCTTGAAGGACCGCCTTACACATGCACCAGTGCTAGTCCTGCCCGACTTCAACAAGACGTTTGAAGTGGAGTGTGATGCCTCTGGATGAGGCATAGGAGCAGTGCTAATCCAAGGAGGGAGGCCAGTGGCATACTTCAGTGAGAAGCTAGGTGGTGCCTCACTGAACGACCCCACTTACGACAAGGAGCTTTATGCCCTTGTCCGAGCATTGGAGATTTGGCAGCATTACTTGCTGTCCAAGGAGTTTATGATCCACACTGATCACGAGACTCTCAAACACCTCAGAGGGCAAACCAATCTCAAGAGGAGACATGCCAGGTGGATGGAGTTCATAGAGAACTTCCCGTACGTCATCAAGTACAAGAAGGGCAAAGACAATGTGGTAGCCGATGCACTATCAAGGAGGTTTGCCTTGATATCCTCCATGGAGGCAAAGGTCCTAGGATTCGAGCACATCAAGGACCTATACAAGGATGATCCTGACTTTGCTGAGAGCTACAAAGAGTGTGGCACAGGGAGTCATGGCAAATTTTACATACCAAAAGGATCACTATGAGAGCTTATCATCCGAGAAGCTCACGGAGGAGGACTCATGGGCCACTTTGGTGTCGACAGGACTCTAGCAATGGTCAAGGAGCACTTCTACTGGCCACATATCAAAAGGTCAGTAGAAGCCCATTGTGCAAGGTGCATCACTTGCAAAAAGGCGAAGTCCCGAGTGCACCTTCACGGGTTGTATCTCCCACTGCCCATACCCACACATCCATGGGTAGACATCTCAATGGACTTCGTTCTAGGTCTGCCCAAGATCAACCACAAGGATGCAATCTTTGTAGTGGTGGACAGATTCTCCAAGATGGCACACTTCATTCCGTGTGCCAATGTCAATGATGCCACGCAAACAGCCGAGCTATTTTTTAGGGAGATAGTACGGCTTCATGGAGTGCCAAGGACCATCGTGTCAGACAGGGACACCAAGTTCCTCAGCCATTTCTGGAGGACCCTTTGGAGGAAGCTAGGCACGAAAGTACTCTTCTCTACCACCTGCCATCCTCAAACCGATGGCCAAACTGAAGTTGTCAACCGGACACTATCAACTCTTCTCAGGACTACACTAGGGAAGAACCTCAAGAATTGGGTGGAGTGCCTGCCATTCATAGAGTTCGCTTACAACCGAGCCGTGCACTCAGCAACAAAGAAGACACCCTTTGAAGTAGTATACGGCTTCAACCCTCTCACCCCATTGGAGCAAACGCCACTGCCACCAGCAGAAATGACCAACCTCAACAGAGCATCCAAGGCAGAGTTCATAAGGAAGTTACACAAGAAGGTAGCAGAGAACTTGGAGAAGAGGACCGGGCAGTACGTGACTCATGCTAACAAGGGAAGAAAGTAGGTGATCTTTCAACCAGGCGATTGGGTGTGGCTATACCTACGGCAGGAGAGGTTCCCCAACCTAAGGAGTTCCAAGCTAGCACCAAGAGGAGATGGACCATTCAGAGTGCTGGAGAGGATCAACAACAATGCCTACCGGATCGAGCTCCCATGTGAGTTTAATGTGTCCAACACGTTCAACGTAACTGACTTAGCCCCTTTCCATGCAGATGAACCAGTTTTGAGGTCTAAACTTACTGAAGAGGGAGGGGATGATGGGGACATCAGGTCGTACGGCCGGCCAGGAGACCAGACTGGCCGACCAAGAAGCTTGCCCGAGACAGCTGGGCCATTTGGCATGTCTGCCGGCCCAAGCGGTACTGTCGGACCCTCGACCAATAGGACCGGATCGGTCAGCATTGCCGGCGGAGAGGCCCAAACCTCCGGCCCTACTGGTGGCGACTGGAGGACACCGCCGGTCCCATTGGTGATGCCGCTGACTCCGGGATCAACTTGGCCGGTCTAGAAGGCATTCCGGCCTGTACCTCGCACAGTCCAGCCGGTACAAACGATCTAGCCGAGTACACGGGCATTTCAACATCTACACAAGGAGACTCGGACCAGATAAGCTACCAGCTTCAGTACATGCATCTAGAGGAAGTCTCTACACCAGTGGTGCCACAAGGAGCAATGACAAGGACCAGATCAAGAGCACTCTTCCACAAATTCAGCTTGTGGGTCGACACGCTCCTAGAGGATGATCGACAAAGGACAGTGGGCCAAAAGTGCAAAGAAGAGTCCAAAGGCTTCTAAACAATGCAAGGGACTTAAGAGACTTGGGCTTTAGTGGCAAGAGAGGTCAGGGCCCAAAGATTCCTAACCCTACTCCAAGTCGAAGACTAGGAGTAAGGCACGTGCATACAACAAGGACGGCCACCTTCCATTTCTTGGCCGTGAGGTAAGAAAGGTAAGTTTTCAATTCGAATATTTGCATCTTTCTGTTTTTCAGGGTAGGATTAGATTCTTTACATTTTTGAGTCAAAGACATTTTAGGAATAGGTCCTTTTTCGGTTATGCACTTTTGTACGTTTTCCATTTGTTTACTTTTGTAAATTTTCCTTTTCTTTCTTTGAGTCGACCCTAGAAAGTCAAGCTGTCCAGCATATTAATAAGGCTCCTTTCAGCATTGTAGTTCGACAACCTTTTTGATATTAATATAAAGTGCGAATTTTCTTACAAGTTTTCTCTCTAAGAATCTTGTGCGCTTATAACCTAGTTGAGACCAGCCCTCCTAGCTCTAAGTTTGTGATTTATCACGAGGTTCATCACCCCTCATGTGGTTCACTTCACCCTTCACCCAATACCAAACCAAAAACCCCCTATCCAGAAGTCTAAGGTCGAGTTTCTCACCTAACCTTCTCCAAACAGCCCACACGCATCCAAGCCTTAAATCGAGGCTTCTATCACAGGGACACCAAGTTTCTCAGCCCTTTCTGGAGGACCCTTTGAAGGAAGGTAGGCACGAAGCTACTATTCTCTACCACCTGCCATCCTCAAACCGATGGCCAAACAAAACAAGGCACGAGCAACATTAAGAAAATATTGATGTTTTTTCAATATTCTAAGCGCACAAGTCTCTTTTGAGAGAAAAACTTGTAGAAGAAAATTCGCACTTTATTAATATCAAAAAGGTTATCAAACTACAATGCTGGAAGGAGCCTTATTAATATGGTAGACAGCTTGACCTTCTAGGATCGACTCAAGAAAGAAAAAGTTTTTTACAAAAGTGCACAAATGGAAAACGTACAAAAGTGCATAACCGAAAAAGGACCTATTCCTAAAATGTCTTTGACTCAAAAATGTAAACAATCTAAATCCTACCCTGCAAAATAGAAAGAGGCAAATATCCAAATTGAAAACTTACCTTTCTTACCTCACGGCCAAGAAATGGAAGGTGGCCGTCCTTGTGGCATGCACACGCCTTGCTCCTAGGCTTCGACTTGGAATAGGGTTAGGAATCTTTGGGCCCTGACCTCTCTTGCCACTAAAGCCCAAGTGATACAAGCCTTGATTCAAGGATGTATGCGCGTGGGCTGTTTGTAGAAGATTAGGTGAGAAACTCAACCTTAGGCTTCTGGATAGGGGTTTTCTGGTTGGTAAACGGTGGAAGGGTGAAGTGAACCACACGAGGGGTGATGAACCTCGTGATAAATCACAAACTTAGAGCTAGGAGGGCTGGTCTCAACTAGGTTCTAAGCGCACAAGTCTCTCTTGAGAGAAAGCTGTAAGGAAAAGTTCTACTTTATTAATAATCAAAAGGTTGTCGAACTACAATGCTGGAAGGAGCCTTATTAATATGCTCGACAGCTTGACCTTCTAGGGTCGACCCAAATAAGAAAAGGAAAACTTACAAAAGTGCACAAAGGAAAAGATACAAAAGTGTATAATCGAAAAAGGACCTATTCCTAAAATGTTTTTGACTCAATAAAAGTAAATATTCTAGATCCTACCCTGCAAAACAGAAAGAGGCAAATATTCTTATTGAAAACTTACCTTAACTTACCTCATGGCCAAGAAATGGAAGGTGGCCGTCCTTGTGGCATGCACGCGCCTTGCTCCTAGTCTTCGACTTGGAGTAGGGTTAAAACCTTTGGGCCCTGACCTCTCTTGCCACTAAAGCCCAAGTCTCTGATGTTCCTTGTGTTGTTGAGAAGCCTTTGGACTCTAATTTGCTCTTCTGGCCCATTGTCCTTAGCTGCTCTTCCTCTAGAAGCTTGTCACCCATAAGCTGAATTTGTGGAAGAGTGCTCTTGATCTGCTTCTTGTCATTGCTCCTGGAGGTACCACTGGTGTAGATACTTCCTCTAAGTGCATGTCCTGGAGCTGGTAGCTCATTTGGTCCGAGTCCTCTTGTGTAGAAGTGGAAGTGTGCGTGTACTGGATGGCCTGTACCGGCTGGATTGTCGCTACTGGCCGGAATGACTTCAGGACCGCCAAGTTGATCTCGGAGTCGGCGGTGTCATCAGGGGACCGGCGGTGTCATTCACGTCCCCACCAAGTGTGCCGGAAGCTTGGGCCTCTCCGCCGGCGATGTTGACCGGTCTGGTCCTATAGGTCGAGGGTCCGGCGGTACTGTCTGGTCCGGCAGGCGCGCCAGATGGTCCTGCTGTCTCGGGCAAGCTTCCTGGTCGGCCAGTCTGGTCTCCTGGCTGGATGTACGACCTGATGTCCTCATCACCAAGTCTCTGAAGTTCCTTGCATTGTTGAGAAGCCTTTGGACTCTTCTTTGCACTTTTGGTCCACTGTCTTTTGTCGATCATCTTCTAGGAGCTTGTCGACCCATAAACTGAATTTGTGGAAGAGTGCTCTTGATATGCTCCTTCTCATTGCTCCTGGTGGCACCACTGGTGTAGAGACTTCCTCTAGATGCATGTCCTCAAGCTGGTAGCTTATATTGTCCGAGTATCCTTGTGTAGATGTTGAAATGCTCGTGTACTCGGCTGGATCGGCTGTACCGGCTGGACTGTGCGAGGTACTGGCCAGAATGCCTTCTGGGCCAGCCAAGTTGATCCCGGAGCCAGCGGCATCACCAATGGGACCGGCGGTGTCATCCACGTCACCACCAGGTTGGCCGAAGGTTTGGGCCTCTCCGTCGGCAATGCTGATCGGTCCGGTCCTGTTGGTCGAGGGTCCGGCGGTACCGCTTGGGCCGGCAGACGTGCCAAATGGCCCGGCTATCTCGGGCAAGCTCCCTGGTCGGCCAGTCTGGTCTCCTGGCCGGCCATACGAGCTGATGTCCCCATCAGGCGGTGTCATCCACGTCGCCTCCAGTTGGGCCGGAGGTTTGGGCCTCTCCGCCGGTAATGTTGATTGGTCCGGCCCGGTTGGTCGAAGGTCCGGCGGTACTGCTTGGGCTGGCAGACGTGCCAAATGGCCCGGCTGTCTCGGGCAAGCTCTCTGGTCGGCCAGTGTGGTCTCCTAGCTGGCCATACGACCTGATGTCCCCATCATCCCGCCTAGCTCCTAGTCTTCGACTTAGAGTAGGGTTATAAATCTTTGGGCCCTAACCTCTCTTGCCACTAAAGCCCAAGTGATGAGGACATCAGGTCGTACATCCAGCCAGGAGACCAGACTGGCCGACCAGGAAGCTTGCCCGAGACAGCAGGACCATCTGGCGCGCCTGCCGGACCAGACAGTACCGTCGGACCCTCGACCTATAGGACCAGACCGGTCAACATCGCCGGGGGAGAGGCCCAAGCTTCCGGCACACTTGGTGGGGACGTGAATGACACCGCCGGTCCCCCTGATGACACCGCCGACTCCGGGATCAACTTGGCCGGTCCTGAAGTCATTCCGGCCAGTACCGCGCATCCAGCCGGTACAGGCCATCCAGCCGAGTACACGCACACTTCCACTTCTACACAAGAGGACTCGGACCAAATGAGCTACCAGCTCCAGGACATGCACTTAGAGGATGTCTCAACACCAGTAGTACCTCAAGGAGCAATGACAAGAAGCAGATCAAGGGCGCTCTTCCACAAATTCAGCCTATGGGTCAACAAGCTTCTAGAAGAAGATCGACTAAGGACAATGGGCCAAAAATACAAGGAAGAGTCCAATAGCTTCTCAACAACACAAGGGACATCAGAGACTTGGGCTTTAGTGGCAAAAGAGGTCAAGGCCCAGCGATTTGTAACCCTACTCCAAGTCGAAGACTAGGAGCAAGGCGCGTGCATGCCACAAGGACGGCCACCTTCCATTTCTTGGCCGTGAGGTGAGTTAAGGTAATTTTACATTCGAATATATGCCTCTTTCTGTTTTGCAGGGTAGGATCTAGTTGCTTTACATTTTTGAGTCAAAAACATTTTAGAAATAGGTCCTTTTTCGGTTATGCACTTTTGTATCTTTTCCTTTTGTGCACTTTTGTAAACTTTCCTTTTTCTTTATTTGTGTCGACCCTAGAAGGTCAAGCTGTTGAGCATATTAATAAGGCTCCTTCCAGCATTGTAGTTCGACAACCTTTTGATTATTAAAAAAGTAGAACTTTTCCCCACGAGCTTTCTCTCAAGAGAGACTTGTGCGCTTAGAACCTAGTTGAGACCAGCCCTCCTAGCTCTAAGTTTGTGATTTATCACGAGGTTCATCACCCCTCGTGTGGTTCACTTCACCCCTCCATCGTTTACCAACCAGAAAACCGCCTATCCAGAAGCCTAAGGTCGAGTTTCTCACCTAATCTTCTAAAAACAGCCCACGCGCATCCAAGCCTTGAATCGAGGCTTGTATCATTTTGGTATCAGAGCTTAAAGCTCCTAAACCAGGTTGTTTCTATCCTTTTGCTTGTCTTATTTCTAGTTCTTGCATTAGTTTAAGTCGTATTCAAGAAAAAATCAAAAAACAACATCAAACTCCAAACCGAGTGCATCTAGCCTCCTACGTGTATCACTAGGGTTTAGATTCACTTTTGCATTGTCTTTCACGTTTTCCTTTTTGTTTAATTCATACTTCCATTACTTTTAAGTTAAATTAAAAAGAAAAGAAAAAGAAAAGAAAAGAAAATAGGAAAATACACAAAAGAATTCGAATTGGACAGCTAGCACAAGTTGTCTAGGAAGTTTCCTTTTTTCGAATTTCCTTTCCTTAGGATTTTCCTTTTTGCATTTTTTTCAAATCCCATATAAAAAGAAACTCTCCTAATAATTTAGGAGCACCCTAATTATCTTCTTTCTTTGTAGCACACCATCGGAGAAGAGAATAGAGACGCAGCTGAAGCCATGATGGCCATGTTCACCACACTCCAAACAGAACTCGCATCCATAGGCGAGAGGTTGGAGCGCGTGGAGAGACCAGTAAGATTCCAAGCCATAAGGCACGTGAGAGCTGAGCAAGACCTTCCTGAGGGTCCTGAGTACCTTAGGACACGGCACGAACAGGAGGAACCCCAGCCAGATGGAGATGAGGACACGCAACCTCATAACTATCACCATAGGCCGAGAGGACCCCCACGGCAACCAGAGGCAGAAGATGATGGCTTTGAGCCATATGGTCTTCACCAGAGACCAAGAATGCCTCCTAGACGTCATGAGGATGGAGATGAACACACCTATAACCGGGTAATTCACCCTGATGTTAAACTAACTCCTCCAACTTTTGCAGGAAAGGTAGACCCCGAGGCTTACCAGATTGGGAGAAGCGAATGGATCATATCTTTGATCACTACAACAGACCAGGACCTAGGAGAGTCTCAATGGCAGTAGCACAGCTCACGGACAATGCCCTCATCTGGTGGGATCGTGAGGTGTCTGACAGAAGGAGGAAGAGAATGAGGCCCGTAGACTCATGGGTCGACATGAAAGACCTCATGCGACAAAGGTATGTTCCACCTTACTTTCATAGGGATTTGCAACGACGTTTTCATACTCTTAAGCAGGGTACCAGATCAGTAGAGGAGTACTATGAAGAGTTCGAGAGGTTAAGGAACAGATTGGAGCTCAATGATGATGAAGAAGCATTGATGGCGCAATTCTTGGATGGACTCCAAGAAAGGATCGCTGCAAGGTGGAAAGGCAAATCTACAACGACTTCAAAGACTTGTTCCACCTATCTGTGCAAGCTGAACAGCACATCAAACGTAAGAGCCAAGACATCCGCAGCAAGCCTAAGACACCTTGGGCACCAAGCAACATGCCTAAGACAGTCGACAAAGGCAAAAGCGTAGAGAACGAGTCAAGGTTCAAGAGCAAGCCTCCTGAACCCACCCGTGACCAGAGAGAGCCTGGTAAGTCTTCTAACCCTCAAAGATCACGTGACATAACTTGTTTCAAGTGCAGGGGACGTGGACACATCTCAAGGGAGTGCCCAAACAACCGAGTCATGCTGATTACGGAGGCAGGAGAATATGAGTCCCAAGATGAAGAGGACTATGAACCAGAAGGAGAGTATGGTGACATTGAGTACCCTGATGGGGGGGAAGTGCTGGTCACTAGACGTATCCTCAGTGCAATGGTGGATCCTTCAGAGACCATCCAAAGGGAGAACATCTTCCACAGCCGTTGCACCATCAAGGGCAAGGTATGTAACCTCATCATAGATGGTGGTTCTTGCACTAACGTTGCTAGTGCATACATGGTTGATAAGCTAGGTCTAGAGAAGACAAGGCATCCTCAACCATATAGACTGAGATGGCTCGATGACAAAGTGGAGCTCAAGATCCATGAGCAAGTCACTGTGCCATTCAGCGTGGGCAAGTACCAGGACCAAGTCGTGTGCGACATGGTGCACATGCAAGCTGGCCATCTTCTACTAGGAAGGCCATGGCAGTTTGACAAGGAGACCAGGCATGATTGTCGAACCAATCTCTACACTTTCGTGCATGACAAGAGAAAGGTCAGCCTAGCTCCTCTTACACCTGCCCAGGTACATGAGCTTCAACAGCAAATGAGTAAGGAAAAGAAGCTCATTAAATCTAACTTTCTTATTCAACCGAGTCATGTCCGGAGAGCTTTAGCCTCGAAGGATTTAATGCTACTAATGGTTTTCAAAGAAGGGTTGAATGTAGAAAAAGAACAGGTAGAGCTACCTCCTGAAGTAGCAACTCTCCTCAACAAGTTCCAGGATGTGTTTCCACAGGAGATACCAGCAGGCTTGCCTCCTTTACGTGGCATAGAACACCAGATCGATCAAGTGCCCGGAGCAGCCCTGCCCAACCGGCCAGCCTACCGGACGAGTCCAGAGGATATGTTCGAGAGAGCCTCAGTCCATGGAGAAAGCAAGTCAAGGAGCTCATGGAGAAAGGATATGTTCGAGAGAGCCTCAGTCCATGTGCCGTACCAGTGCTACTAGTGTCCAAGAAAGATGGGACTTGGCGAATGTGCGTGGACTGCCGAGCAATCAACAACATCACAGTCAAGTACCGGAATCCCATACCACGGCTGGATGACATGCTAGATGAGCTGAGTGGAGCCATAGTCTTCTCCAAGATAGACCTCAAGAGCCGATACCACCAAGTCAGAATGAAGGAAGGTGATGAGTGGAAGACTGTTTTCAAGACAAAGCAAGGGCTCTACGAGTGGACAATCATGCAATTCGGCTTGACTAATGCCCCCAAACACCTTCATGCGCCTTATGAACCAAGTTCTTAGGGCGTACATCAGTAAGTTCGTAGTGGTTTACTTTGAAGATATATTAGTTTATAGTAAGTGCCTACCGGAATACCCTACACATCTTGAGATGGTACTTAAAACCCTTCGACAAGAAGAGATTTATACCAATCTCAAGAAGTACACCTTCTGTACTGACAAGCTTAGGCTTTGTTGTAAGTTCCCAGGGATTAATGGTTGATGAAGAAAAGATTCGAGCCATACAAGAGTGGCCAACACTGAGCAACATCAGCCAAGTGAGGAGCTTCCACGGTCTGGCCAGCTTCTACAGAAGATTCGTGCCCAACTTCAGCAGCATTGCCTCACCATTGATGGCAGTGGTGAAGAAGAATGTGGGATTCAGCTGGGGAGAAGCTCAGGAGAAGGCATTCCAGGCCTTGAAGGACAGCCTCACGCATGCACCAGTGCTAATCCTGCCCCGACTTCAACAAGACGTTTGAAGTGGAGCGTGATGCCTCTGGGATAGGCATAGGAGCAGTGCTAACCCAAGGAGGAAGTCGAGTGGCATACTTCAGCGAGAAGTTAGGTGGGGTCTCACTGAATTACCCCACCTACGACAAGGAGCTCTATGCCCTAGTCCGAGCCTTGGAGACTTGGCAACATTACTTGTTGTCCAAAGAGTTTGTGATCCACACTGATCACGAGACTCTTAAGCACCTCAGAGGGCAAACCAATCTCAAGAGGAGACATGCCAGGTGGATGGAGTTCATAGAGACCTTCCCATACATCATCAAGTACAAGAAGGACAAAGACAATGTGGTAGCCGATGCACTATCAAGGAGGTTTGCCTTGATATCAACCATGGAGGCAAAGGTCCTAGGATTCGAGCACATCAAGGATCTATACAAGGATGATCCTGACCTTGCTGAGAGCTACAAGGAGTGTAGCACAGGGAGTCATGGTAAATTCTACATCCATGAGGGATTCTTGTTCTGAGAAAGAAGGCTGTGCATACCACAGGGATCACTAAGGGAGCTTATCATCCGAGAAGCTCACGGAGGAGGACTCATGGGCCACTTTGGTGTCGACAAGACTCTAGCAGTGGTTAAGGAGCACTTCTACTGGCCACACATCAAGAGGACAGTAGAAGCACATTGTGCAAGATGCATTACTTGCAAGAAGGCAAAGTCCCGAGTGCAACCTTACGGGTTGTATCTCCCACTGCCCATACCAACACATCCATGGGTGGACATCTCGATGGATTTTGTTCTAGGTCTGCCCAAGATCAACCACAAAGATGCAATCTTTGTAGTGGTGGACAGATTCTCCAAGATGGCACATTTCATCCCATGTGCCAATGTCAATGATGCCACGCAAACAGCTGAGCTGTTCTTCAGGGAGATAGTACGGCTTCATGGAGTGCCACGGACCATCGTATCAGACAGGGACACCAAGTTCCTCAGCCATTTCTGGAGGACCCTTTGAGAAAGCTAGGCACGAAGCTACTCTTCTCTACCACCTGCCATCCTCAAACCGATGGCCAAACTGAAGTTGTCAACATGACACTATCAACCCTTCTCAGGACTACACTAGGGAAGAACCTAAAGACTTGGGTGGAGTGCCTGCCATTCAATGAGTTCGCCTACAACCGAGCCGTGCACTCAGCAACCAAGAAGACACCATTTGAAGTGGTATACGGCTTCAACCCTCTCACCCCATTGGAGCAAACACCACTGCCACCAGCTGCGATGACCAACCTCAACGGAGCATCCAAAGCAGAGTTCATAAGGAGGTTACACCAGAAGGTAGCAGAAAACTTGGAGAAGAGGACTGGACAGTACGTGACTCATGCCAACAAAGGAAGAAAGGAGGTGATCTTTCATCCAGGCGATTGGGTGTGGCTACACCTACGGTAGGAGAGGTTCCCAAACCTAAGGAGTTCCAAGCTAGCACCAAGAGGAGATGTACCATTCAGAGTGCTCGAGAGGATCAACAACAACGCCTACCGGATCGAGCTTCCAGGTGAGTTTAATGTGTCCAATACGTTCAATGTTACTGACTTGGCCCCTTTCCATGCAGATGATCCAGTTTTGAGGACAAAACCTACTGAAGAGGGAGGGAATGATGAGGACATCAGGTCGTACATCCAGCCAGGAGACCAGACTGGCCGACCAGGAAGCTTGCCCGAGACAGCAGGACCATCTGGCGCGCCTGCCGGACCAGACAGTACCGCCGGACCCTCGACCTATAGGACCAGACCGGTCAACATCGCCGGCGGAGAGGCCCAAGCTTCCAGCACACTTGGTGGGGACGTGAATGACACCACCGGTCCCCCTGATGACACCGCCGACTCCGGGATCAACTTGGCCGGTCCTGAAGTCATTCCGGCCAGTATCGCGCACAGTCCAGCCGGTACAGGCGATCCAGCCGAGTACACGCGCACTTCCACTTCTACACCAGAGGACTCGGACCAAATGAGCTACCAGCTCCAGGACATGCACTTAGAGGATGTCTCAACACCAGTAGTACCTCAAGGAGCAATGACAAGAAGCAGATCAAGGGCGCTCTTCCACAAATTCAGCCTATGGGTCAACAAGCTTCTAGAAGAAGATCGACTAAGGACAATGGGCCAAAAATACAAGGAAGAGTCCAATAGCTTCTCAACAACACAAGGGACATCAGAGACTTGGGCTTTAGTGGCAAGAGAGGTCAAGGCCCAGCGATTTGTAACCCTACTCCAAGTCGAAGACTAGGAGCAAGGCGCGTGCATGCCACAAGGACGGCCACCTTCCATTTCTTGGCCGTGAGGTGAGTTAAGGTAAGTTTACATTCGAATATATGCCTCTTTCTGTTTTTCAGGGTAGGATCTAGTTGCTTTACATTTTGAGTCAAGAACATTTTAGGAATAGGTCCTTTTTCGGTTATGCACTTTTGTATCTTTTCCTTTTGTGCACTTTTGTAAACTTTCCTTTTTCTTTATTTGTGTCGACCCTAGAAGGTCAAGCTGTCGAGCATATTAATAAGGCTCCTTCCAGCATTGTAGTTCGACAACCTTTTTGATTATTAATAAAGTAGAACTTTTTCCTACGAGCTTTCTCTCAAGAGAGACTTGTGCGCTTAGAACCTAGTTGAGACCAGCCCTCCTAGCTCTAAGTTTGTGATTTATCACGAGGTTCATCACCCCTCGTGTGGTTCACTTCACCCCTCCATCGTTTACCAACCAGAAAACCCCCTATCCAGAAGCCTAAGGTCGAGTTTCTCACCTAATCTTCTACAAACAGCCCACGCGCATCCAAGCCTTGAATCGAGGCTTGTATCACCAAGTCTCTGGATTCTTTTGTATGGTTGAAAAGCCTTTGGACTCTTTCTTGCACTCTTGGCTCAATGCTCTTTGTCGATCCTCCTCTAGGAGCTTGTCGACCCACAAACTGAACTTGTGGAAGAACGCCTTTGATATGCTCCTTGTCATTGCTCCTAGTGGCACCACTTGTGTAGAAACTTCATCCAGAGTCATGTCTTGAAGCTGGTAGCTTATCTGGTCCGAGTCTCTTTGTGTAGATGTTGAAATGGTGGTGCAATCGGCTGGATCGGCTGGACCAGCTGGACTGTGCGAGGTACTGGCCGAATTGTCTTCGGAGCCGACCAGGTTGATTCCGATGCCGGCGGCGTCACCAATTGGGCCGGCGGTGTCATCCACGTCGCCGCCAGTTGAGCCTGAGGTTTGGGACTCTCCGTCGGAAATGTTGGTCGCTCCGGCCCGGCTGGTCGAAGGCCCGGCGGTACTGTTTGGGCTGGCAGACACGCCAAATGGCCCGACTATCTCGGGCAAGCTCCCTTGTCGGCCAATCTGGTCTCCTGGCCGGCCATACGATATGCTGCCCCCATCAGTCCCGCCTTATTTCCATAGAGATTTGCAACAACGTTTTCGTACTCTTAATCAGAGCACCAGATCAGTAGAGGAATACTACAAAGAGTTTGAGAGTCTAAGAAACAGGCTGAAGCTCAATGACGATGAAGAGGCATTGATAGCGCAATTCTTGGATGGACTGCAAGAGAGAATCAGCCACAAAGTGGAGAGACAAATCTACAATGACTTTAAAGACTTGTTCCACCTATCTTTCCAGGCTGAGCATCACATCAGGCGTAAGACCCAAGACCTATGCAGCGAGCCTAAGATGCCTTGGGCACCAAGCAATAGCCCCAAGCCCATAGACAAAGGCAAGAGCATAGAGATCGAATCATAGCTCAAGAGCCAGCCTCCTGAGCAACCCCGTGACCAGAGAGAGCCTAGTAAGTCTTCTAACCCTCAGAGAGCACGTCACATCACTTTTTTTAAGTGTAGAGGTTGCGGTCACATCTCAAGAGAGTGCCCAAACAACCAGGTCATGCTGATCACGGAAGCTGGAGAGTATGAGTCCCAAGATGAAGGGGACTATGAACTAGAAGGAGAATATGGTGACATTGAATACCCTGATGTGGGGGGAAGTGCTGGTCACTAGACGCATTCTCAGTGCGATGGTGGACCCCTCAGAGACCATTCAAAAGGAGAACATCTTCCACAGCCGGTGCACCATCAAGGGCAAGGTATGTAACCTCATCATAGATGGTGGTTCTTGCACTAACGTTGCTAGTGCATATACGGTGGATAAGCTAGGTCTAGAGAAGACAAGGCACCCTCGACCATATAGACTGAGATGGCTCGATGACAAGGTGGAGCTCAAAAACCATGAGCAAGTAACCGTGCCATTCAATGTGGGCAGATACCAAGACCAGGTAGTCTACGATGTAGTACCAATGCAAGCTGGCCATCTTCTGCTAGGAAGGGCATGCCAGTTTGAAAAGGAGACAAGGAATGATGGCCGAACCAATCTCTACACCTTTGTGTACGACAAGAGAAAGGTCAGCCTAGCTCCTCTCACACCTGCCCAGGTACATGAGCTAACACAACAAATGAGTAAGGAAAAGAAACTCATTAAGTCTAATTTTCTCATTCAACCAAGTCATGTCCAGAGAGATTTAGTGATGAGGACATCAGGTCGTATGTCCAGCCAGGAGAGCAGACTGGCCGACCAGGAAGCTTGCCCGAGAAAGCTGGGCCATTTGGCACGTCTGCCGGAACAAGCAGTACCGCCGGACCCTCGACCAATAGAACCAGACCGATCAGCATTGCCGGCGGAGAGGCCCAAGCTTCCGGCACACTTGGTGGCGATGTGGATGACAATGCCGGTCCCCTTGGTGATGCCGCCGACTCCACGATCAACTTGGCCGGTCCTGAAGGCATTCCGGCCAGTACCTCGCACAGTCCAGCCGGTACAGTCGATCCAGCCGAGTGCACGAGCATTTCAATTTCTACACAAGGAAACTCGGACCAGATAAGCTACCAGCTTTAGGACATGCATCTAGAGGAAGTCTCCACACCAGTAGTGCCACCAGGAGCAATGACAAGGAGCAGATCAAGAGCACTCTTCCACAAGTTCAGCTTATGGGTCGACAAGCTCCAAGAGGAAGATCAACTAAGGACAATGGGCCAGAAGTGCAAAGAAGAGTCCAAAGGCTTCTCAACAATGCAAGGGACTTCAGAGACTTGGGGATACAAGCCTCGATTCAAGGCTTATATGCGCGTGGGCTGTTTGGAGAAGGTTAGGTGAGAAACTCGACCTTAGACTTCTTGGATAGGGATTTTTGGGTTGGTATTCGATGGAAAGGTGAAGTGAACCACACGAGGGGTGATGAACCTCGTGATAAATAACAAACTTAGAGCTAGGAGGGCTGGTCTCAACTAGATTCTAAGCGCACAAGATTCTTGAGAGAAAACTTGTTGGAAGAAAAGTTCTACTTTATTAATATCAAAAAGGGTGTCGAACTACAATGCTGGAAGGAAACTTATTAATATGCTCGACAGCTTGACCTTCTAGGGTCGACTCAAATAAGAAAAAGGAAAGTTTACAAAAGTGCACAAAAGGAAAAGATACAAAAGTGTATAATCGAAAAAGGACCTATTCCTAAAATGTCTTTGACTCAATAAATGTAAATATTCTAGATCCTACCCTGCAAAACAGAAAGAGGCAAATATTCTTATTGAAAACTTACCTTACTTACGTCACGGCCAAGAAATGGAAGGTGGCCGTCCTTGTGGCATGCACACGCCTTGCTCCTAGTCTTCGACTTGGAGTAGGGTTAGGAATCTTTGGGCCCTGACCTCTCTTGCCGCTAAAGCCCAAGTCTCTGATGTCCCTTGTGTTGTTGAGAAGCCATTGGACTCTTCCTTGCACTTCTGGCCCATTTTCCTTAGTCGATCTTCCTCTAGGAGGTTGTCGACCCATAAGCTGAATTTGTGGAAGAGTGCCCTTGATCTGCTTCTTGTCATTGCTCTTTGAGGTACCACTGGTGTAGAGACTTCCTCTAGGTGCATGTCCTGGAGCTGGTAGCTCATCTGGTCCGAGTCTTCTTGTGTAGAAGTGGAAATGCGCGTGTACTCAGCTGGATCGGCTGTACCGGCTGGATTGTGCGAGGTACTGGCTGGAATGCCTTCAAGACCGGCCAAGTTGATCCCGGAGTCGGTGGCATCACCAAGGAGACCGGCGGTGTCATCCACGTCGCCACAAAGTGTGCCGGAAGCTTGGGCCTATCCGCTGGCAATGCTGACCGGTCTGGTCCTATTGGTCGAGGGTCCGGCGGTACTGCTTGGTCCGGCAGACGTGCCAAATGGTCCGGCTGTCTTGGGCAAGCTTCCTGGTCGGCCAGTCTGGTTTCCTGGCTGGATGTACGACCTGATGTCCTCATCACTTGGGCTTTAGTGGCAAGAGAGGTCAGGGCCCAAAGATTCCTAACCCTACTCCAAGTCGAAGACTAGGAGCAAGGCGCGTGCATGCCACAAGGACGGCCACTTTCCATTTCTTGGCCGTGAGGTAAGTAAGGTAAGTTTACAATAAGAATATTTGCCTCTTTTTGTTTTGCAGGATAGGATCTAGAATATTTACATTTCTTGAGTCAAAGACATTTTAGGAATAGGTCCTTTTTCGGTTATGCACTTTTGTACATTTCCATTTGTGCACTTTTGTAATCTTTCCTTTTCTTTCTTTGAGTCGACCCTAGAAGGTCAAGCTGTCGAGCATATTAATAAGGCTCCTTCCAGCATTGTAGTTTGACAACCTTTTTGATATTAATAAAGTGCGAATTTTCTCTTTACAAGTTTTTCTCTCAAAGAAGCTTGTGCGCTTAGAACCTAGTTGAGACCAGCCCTCCTAGCTCTAAGTTTGTGATTTATCACGAGGTTCATCACCCCTCGTGTGGTTCACTTCACCCTTCCATTGAATACCAACCCAAAACCCCTATCCAAGAAGCCTAAGGTCGAGTTTCTCACCTAAACTTCTCCAAGCAGCCCACGCGCATATAAGCCTTGAATCGAGGCTTGTATCATTTTGGTATCAGAGCTTAAAGCTCCTAAACCAGGTTGTTTCTATCCTTTAGCTTGTTTTGTTTCTAGTTCTTGCATTAGTTTAAGTTTCATTCAAGAAAAATAAAAAAAACATCAAACCCCAAACGAGTGCATCTAGCTCCTACGTGTACCACTAGGGTTTAGATTCACCTTTGCATTGCCATTCACGTTTTTTTAAATCATATTTCCATTATTTTTAAGTTAAATTAAAAAGAAAAGAAAAAGAAAATAGGAAAAATATCAAAAAAATTGGAATTGGACAGCTAGCACAAGTTGTCAAGAAAGTTTCCATTTTTTCAAATCTTCCATTTTTTTCAAATCTTCCATTTTTTTCAAATCTTTCCTTTTCTCAGATTTTCCTTTTTTGCATATTTTTTTTCGAATTCTCTATATAAGCATCCTCCTAATCGATTCTAGGAGCAGATAACTTGTTTTCTTCCTTGTAGTACACAATGGGAGAAGAAAATAGAGATGCAACCGAGGCCATGATGGCCATGTTCACCACACTCCAAACGCAACTCGCATCAATCGGCGAGAGGTTGGAGCACATGGAGGCCGGTGAGATTCCAGGCTATAAGGCACGTGAGGGCTGAGCAAGACTGTCCTGAGGGTCCGGAGCACCTTAGGACACGGCACGAACAGGAGGAGCCCCAACCAGATGGAGATGAGGACACACAACCTCATAACTATCACCATAGGCCGAGAGGATCTCCACGGCAACCAGAGGCAGAAGATGATGGCTTCGAGCCATATGGTCTTCACCAGAGACCAAGGATGCCTCCTAGACATCATGAGGATGGAGATGAACACGCATACAACCGGGTAACTCATCCTGATGTTAAGCTAACTCCTCCAAATTTTGCAGGAAAAGTAGACCCCGAGGCTTACCTAGATTGGGAGAGAAGAATGGATCACATCTTTGATCATTACAACCAACCAGGGCCTAGGAGAGTCTCAATGGCAGTAGCAAAACTCACGGACAATGCCTTCATCTGGTGGGATCGTGAGGTATCTGACAGAAGGAGGAAAAGAATGAGGCCTATAGACTCATGGGTTGACATAAAGGATGTCATGCGACAAAGGTTTGTTCCACTTTACTTTCATAGGGACTGGCAACGTCGTTTTCGTACTCTTAAGCAATGTACCAGATCAGTAGAGGAGTACTATGAAGAGTTCGAGAAGCTGAGGAACAGATTAGAGCTCAATGATGATGAAGAAGCATTGATGGCACAATTCTTGGATGGACTCCAAGAAAGAATCAGCCGCAAGGTGGAAAGGCAAATCTACAATGATTTCAAAGACTTGTTCCACCTATCTGTCCAGGCTGAGCAGCACATCAAACGTAAGAGCCAAGACATCCACAGCAAGCCTAAGACGCCTTGGGCACCAAGCAACATTCCCAAGCCCGTAGACAAAGGCAAGAGCATAGAGATCGAGTCAAAGTTCAAGAGCAAACCTCCTGAACCCACCCGTGACCAGAGAGAGACTAGTAATTCTTCTAACCCTCAAAGATCACGTGACATCACTTGTTTCAAGTGTAGGGGTCCTGGACACATCTCAACGGAGTGCGCAAACAACCGAGTCATGCTGATTATGGAAGCTGGAGAGTATGAGTCCCAAGATGAAGAGGACTATGAACCAGAAGAAGAATACGGTGAAACTGAGTACCCTGATGTGGGGGAAGTGCTGGTCACTAGACACATCCTCAGTGCAATGGTGGATCTTTCAAAGACCATCCAAAGGGAGAACATCTTCCACAGGCGTTGCATTATCAAGGGCAAGGTATGTAACCTCATCATAGATGGTGGTTCTTGCACTAACGTTGCTAGTGCATACATGGTTGATAAGCTAGGTCTAGAGAAGACAAGGCATCCTCAACCATATAGACTGAGATGGCTCGATGACAAAGTGGAGCTCAAGATCCATGAGCAAGTCACTGTGCCATTCAGCGTGGGCAAGTACCAGGACCAAGTCGTGTGCGACATGGTGCACATGCAAGCTGGCCATCTTCTACTAGGAAGGCCATGGCAGTTTGACAAGGAGACCAGGCATGATTGTCGAACCAATCTCTACACTTTCGTGCATGACAAGAGAAAGGTCAGCCTAGCTCCTCTTACACCTGCCCAGGTACATGAGCTTCAACAGCAAATGAGTAAGGAAAAGAAGCTCATTAAATCTAACTTTCTTATTCAACCGAGTCATGTCCGGAGAGCTTTAGCCTCGAAGGATTTAATGCTACTAATGGTTTTCAAAGAAGGGTTGAATGTAGAAAAAGAACAGGTAGAGCTACCTCCTGAAGTAGCAACTCTCCTCAACAAGTTCCAGGATGTGTTTCCACAGGAGATACCAGCAGGCTTGCCTCCTTTACGTGGCATAGAACACCAGATCGATCAAGTGCCCGGAGCAGCCCTGCCCAACCGGCCAGCCTACCGGACGAGTCCAGAGGATATGTTCGAGAGAGCCTCAGTCCATGGAGAAAGCAAGTCAAGGAGCTCATGGAGAAAGGATATGTTCGAGAGAGCCTCAGTCCATGTGCCGTACCAGTGCTACTAGTGTCCAAGAAAGATGGGACTTGGCGAATGTGCGTGGACTGCCGAGCAATCAACAACATCACAGTCAAGTACTGGCATCCGATACCACGGCTGGATGACATGCTAGATGAGCTGAGTGGAGCCACGGTCTTCTCCAAGATAGACCTCAAGAGTGGATACCACCAGGTCAGGATGAAGGAAGGTGATGAATGGAAGACTGCTTTCAAGACAAAGCATGGGCCATACGAGTGGACAGTCATGCCATTCGGCTTGACTAATGCCCAAGCACCTTCATGCGCCTTATGAACCAAGTTCTTAGAGCGTACATCAGTAAGTTTGTAGTGGTTTACTTTGATGATATATTAGTTTATAGTAAGTGCCTACCGTAATCGGCCAGTCTGGTCTCCTGGCTGGATGTACGACCTGATGTCCTCATCACTTGGGCTTTAGTGGCAAGAGAGGTCAGGGCCCAAAGATTCCTAACCCTACTCCAAGTCGAAGACTAGGAGCAAGGCGCGTGCATGCCACAAGGACGGCCACCTTCCATTTCTTGGCCGTGAGGTAAGTAAGGTAAGTTTTCAATTCAAATATTTGCCTCTTTCTGTTTTGCAGGGTAGGATCTAGAATATTTACATTTCTTGAGTCAAAGACATTTTGGGAATAGGTCCTTTTTCGGTTATGCACTTTTGTACATTTTCCATTTGTGCACTTTTGTAATCTTTCCTTTTCTTTCTTTGAGTCGACCCTAGAAGGTCAAGCTGTCGAGCATATTAATAAGGCTCCTTCCAGCATTGTAGTTCGACAACCTTTTTGATATTAATAAAGTGCGAATTTTCTCTTTACAAGTTTTTCTCTCAAAGAAGCTTGTGCGCTTAGAACCTTGTTCAGACCAGCCCTCCTAGCTCTAAGTTTGTGATTTATCACGAGGTTCATCACCCCTCGTGTGGTTCACTTCACCCTTCCATCGAATACCAACCCAAAACCCCTATCCAAGAAGCCTAAGGTCGAGTTTCTCACCTAAACTTCTCCAAGCAGCCCACGCACATATAAGCCTTAAATAGAGGCTTGTATCATTTAGCCTCAAAGGATTTAATACTAATGGTTTTCAAAGAGATTTTGAGTGTAGAAAAAGAACAGGTAGAGCTACCTCCTGAAGTAGCAGCTCTCCTCAACAAATTCTAGGATGTATTCCCTGAGGAGATAGTAGCAGGCTTGCCTCCCCTACGCGGAATAGAGCACCAGATCGACCTCATGGCCGGAGCAGCCTTACCTAATCGACCAGCCTACCGGATGAGTACAGAGGAGTCCTAGGAGCTTGAGAAGCAAGTCAAGGAACTCCTGGAGAAAGGCTATGTTCGAGAAAGCCTCAGTCCATGTGCCGTACCAGTGCTGCTAGTACCCAAGAAGGATGGGACTTGACGAATGTGCGTGGACTGCCGAGCAATCAACAACATCACAGTCAAGTACCGGAATCCCATACCACGGCTGGATGACATGCTAGATGAGCTGAGTGGAGCCATAGTCTTCTCCAAGATAGACCTCAAGAGCCGATACCACCAAGTCAGAATGAAGGAAGGTGATGAGTGGAAGACTGTTTTCAAGACAAAGCAAGGGCTCTACGAGTGGACAATCATGCAATTCGGCTTGACTAATGCCCCCAAACACCTTCATGCGCCTTATGAACCAAGTTCTTAGGGCGTACATCAGTAAGTTCGTAGTGGTTTACTTTGAAGATATATTAGTTTATAGTAAGTGCCTACCGGAATACCCTACACATCTTGAGATGGTACTTAAAACCCTTCGACAAGAAGAGATTTATACCAATCTCAAGAAGTACACCTTCTGTACTGACAAGCTTAGGCTTTGTTGTAAGTTCCCAGGGATTAATGGTTGATGAAGAAAAGATTCGAGCCATACAAGAGTGGCCAACACTGAGCAACATCAGCCAAGTGAGGAGCTTCCACGGTCTGGCCAGCTTCTACAGAAGATTCGTGCCCAACTTCAGCAGCATTGCCTCACCATTGATGGCAGTGGTGAAGAAGAATGTGGGATTCAGCTGGGGAGAAGCTCAGGAGAAGGCATTCCAGGCCTTGAAGGACAGCCTCACGCATGCACCAGTGCTAATCCTGCCCGACTTCAACAAGACGTTTGAAGTGGAGCGTGATGCCTCTGGGATAGGCATAGGAGCAGTGCTAACCCAAGGAGGAAGTCCAGTGGCATACTTCAGCGAGAAGTTAGGTGGGGTCTCACTGAATTACCCCACCTACGACAAGGAGCTCTATGCCCTAGTCCGAGCCTTGGAGACTTGGCAACATTACTTGTTGTCCAAAGAGTTTGTGATCCACACTGATCACGAGACTCTTAAGCACCTCAGAGGGCAAACCAATCTCAAGAGGAGACATGCCAGGTGGATGGAGTTCATAAAGACCTTCCCTTACATCATCAAGTACAAGAAGAGCAAGGATAATGTGGTAGTCGATGCACTATCAAGGAGGTTTGCCTTGATATCCACAATGGAAGCAAAGGTGTTAGGATTCGAGCACATCAAGGACCTGTACAAGGATGATCCTGAATTTGCTGAGAGCTACAAGGAGTGTGCACAGGGAGTCATGGCAAGTTCTACATCCATGATGGGTTCTAGTTCCAAGAAAGAAGGCTGTGCATACCACAAGGATCTCTACAGGAGCTTATCATACGAGAAGCTCAAGGAGGAGGTCTCATGGGCTACTTTGGTGTTGATAAGACACTAACAGTGGTCAAGGAGAACTTCTACTGGCCACACATCAAGGGGTCAGTAGAAGCCCATTGTGCAAGGTGCATCACTTGCAAGAAGGCGAAGTCGCGAGTGCACCCTCACGGGTTGTATCTCCCTCTGCCCATACCTACACATCTATGGGTGGACATTTCCATGGACTTCGTTCTAGGTCTGCCCAAGATCAACCACAAAGATGCCATCTTTGTAGTGGTGGACCGATTCTCCATGATGGCACATTTCATCCCATGTGCCAACGTTAATGATGGCACGCAAACAGCCGAGCTGTTTTTCAGTGACATAGTACGGCTTCATGGAGTGCCAAGGACCATCGTGTCGGACAGAGACACCAAATTTCTCAGCCACTTCTGGAGGACCCTCTGGAGGAAGCTAGGCACGAAGCTGCTCTTCTCTACCACCTGCCATCCTAAGACCAATGGCTAAACTGAAGTAGTCAACCAAACATTGTCGACTCTTCTCAGAACTACACTAGGGAAGAACCTCAAGACATGGGTGGAGTGCATGCCATTCATAGAGTTCGCGTACAACCGAGCAGTGCATTCAGCCACAAAGAAGATCCCTTTTGAAGTGGTCTACGGCTTCAACCCTCTAACACCTTTGGAGCAAACGCCACTGCCACCAGTAGAGATGACCAACCTCAATGGAGCATCCAAGGTGGAGTTCATAAAAAAGATACACCAGAAGGTAGCAGAAAACTTGGAGAAGAGGACCGGGCAGTACATGACTCACGCCAACAAGGGAAGAAGGGAGATGATTTTTCAACCAGTCGATTGGGTGTGGCTACACCTACGGCAGGAGAGGTTCCCCAACTTAAGGAGTTCCAAGCTGGCCCCAAGAGGAGATGGACCATTCAGAGTGCTGGAGAGTATCAACAACAACGCCTACCGGATCGAGCTTCCAGGTGAGTTTAATGTGTCTAACACATTCAACGTAACTGATTTAGCTCCTTTCCTTGCAGATGAACCAGTTTTGAGGTCAAAACCTACTGAAGGGGGGAGGGGATGATGAGGGCATCAGATCGTATGGCCGGCCAGGAGGCCATATTGGCCGACCAGAGTGCTTGCCCGAGACAGCCGGGCCATTTGGCGCGTCTACCGGCCCAAGCGGTACCGCCGGGCCTACGACCAGCCGGGCCGGACCAACCAACATTTCCGGCAGAGAGGCCCAGCCCAACTGGCGACGACGTGGATGACACCGCCGGCCCAATTGGTGATGCCACCGTGATACAAGCCTCGATTCAAGGCTTGGATGCGCGTGGGCTGTTTGTAGAAGATTAGGTGAGAAACTCGACCTTAGGCTTCTGGATAGGGGGTTTTCTGGTTGGTAAACGACGGAGGGGTGAAGTGAACCACACGAGGGGTGATGAACCTCGTGATAAATCACAAACTTAGAGCTAGGAGGGCTGGTCTCAACTAGGTTCTAAGCGCACAAGCTTCTTTGAGAGAAAAACTTGTAAAGAGAAAATTCGCACTTTATTAATATCAAAAAGGTTGTCAAACTACAATGCTGGAAGGAGCCTTATTAATATGCTCGACAGCTTGACCTTCTAGGGTCGACTCAAAGAAAGAAAAGGAAAGATTACAAAAGTGCACAAATGGAAATGTACAAAAGTGCATAACCGAAAAAGGACCTATTCCTAAAATGTCTTTGACTCAAGAAATGTAAATATTCTAGATCCTATCCTGCAAAACAAAAAGAGGCAAATATTCTTATTGTAAACTTACCTTACTTACCTCACGGCCAAGAAATGGAAAGTGGCCGTCCTTGTGGCATGCACGCGCCTTGCTCCTAGTCTTCGACTTGGAGTAGGGTTAAATATCTTTGGGCCTTGACCTCTCTTGCCACTAAAGCCCACGTCTCTGATGTTCCTTGTGTTGTTGAGAAGCCTTTGGACTCTAATTTGCTCTTCTGGCCCATTGTCCTTAGCTGCTCTTCCTCTAGAAGCTTGTCGACCCATAAGCTGAATTTGTGGAAGAGTGCTCTTGATCTGCTTCTTGTCATTGCTCCTGGAGGTACCACTGGTGTAGATACTTCCTCTAAGTGCATGTCCTGGAGCTGGTAGCTCATTTGGTCCGAGTCCTCTTGTGTAGAAGTGGAAGTGTGCGTGTACTCGGCTGGATGGCCTGTACCGGCTGGATTGTGCGCGGTACTGGCCGGAATGACTTCAGGACCGCCCAAGTTGATCCCGGAGTCGGCGGTGTCATCAGGGGGACCGGCGGTGTCATTCACGTCCCCACCAAGTGTGCCGGAAGCTTGGGCCTCTCCGCCGGCGATGTTGACCGGTCTGGTCCTATAGGTCGAGGGTCCGGCGGTACTGTCTGGTCCGGCAGGCGCGCCAGATGGTCCTGCAGGCGCGCCAGATGGTCCTGCTGTCTCGGGCAAGCTTCCTGGTCGGCCAGTCTGGTCTCCTGGCTGGATGTACGACCTGATGTCCTCATCATTCCCTCCCTCTTCAGTAGGTTTTGTCCTCAAAACTGGATCATCTGCATGGAAAGGGGCCAAGTCAGTAACATTGAACGTATTGGACACATTAAACTCACCTGGAAGCTCGATCCGGTAGGCGTTGTTGTTGATCCTCTCGAGCACTCTGAATGGTCCATCTCCTCTTGGTGCTAGCTTGGAACTCCTTAGGTTTGGGAACCTCTCCTGCCGTAGGTGTAGCCACACCCAATCGCCTGGTTGAAAGATCACCTCCTTTCTTCCCTTGTTGGCATGAGTCACGTACTGTCCGTCCTCTTCTCCAAGTTTTCTGCTACCTTCTGGTGTAACCTCCTTATGAACTCTGCCTTGGATGCTCCGTTGAGGTTGGTCATCTCAGCTGGTGGTAGTGGCGTTTGCTCTAATGGGGTGAGAGGGTTGAAGCCGTATACTACTTCAAATGGTGTCTTCTTGGTTGCTGAGTGCATGGCTCGGTTGTAAGCGAACTCTATGAATGGCAGGCACTCCACCCAAGTCTTTAGGTTCTTCCCTAATGTAGTTCTGAGAAGAGTTGATAGTGTCCTGTTGACAACTTCAGTTTGGCCATCGGTTTGAGGATGGCAAGTGGTTGAGAAGAGTAGCTTCGTGCCTAGCTTTCTCCAAAGGGTCCTCCAGAAATGGCTGAGGAACTTGGTGTCCCTATCTGACACGATGGTCCTTGGCACTCCATGAAGCCGTACTATCTCCCTGAAGGACAGCTCAGCTGTTTGTGGCATCATTGACATTGGCACATGGGATGAAGTGTGCCATCTTGGAGAATCTGTCCACCACTACAAAGATTGCATCTTTGTGGTTGATCTTGGGCAGACCTAGAACAAAGTCCATTGAGATGTCCACCCATGGATGTGTGGGTATGGGCAGTGGGAGATACAACCCGTGAGGTTGCACTCTGGACTTTGCCTTCTTGCAAGTGATGCATCTTGCACAATGAGCTTCTACTGTCCTCTTGATGTGTGGCCAGTAGAAGTGCTCCTTGACCACTGGTAGAGTCTTGTCGACACCAAAGTGGCCCATGAGTCCTCCTCCATGAGCTTCTCGGATGATAAGTTCCCTTAGTGATCCTTGTGGTATGCACAGCCTTCTTTCTCGGAACAAGAATCCCTCATGGATATAGAATTTGCCATGACTTCCTGTGCTACACTCCTTGTAGCTCTCAGCAAGGTCAGGATCATCCTTGTATAGATCCTTGATGTGCTCGAATCCTAGGACCTTTGCCTCCATGGTTGATATCAAGGCAAACCTCCTTGATAGTGCATCGGCTACCACATTATCTTTGCCCTTCTTGTACTTGATGATGTACGGAAAGGTCTCTATGAACTCCATCCACCTGGCATGTCTCCTCTTGAGATTGGTTTGCCCTCTGAGGTGTTTGAGAGTCTCGTGATCAGTGTGGATCACAACTCCTTGGACAGCAAGTAATGCTGCCAAGTTCCAGTGCTCGGACAAGGCATAAAGCTCCTTGTCATAAGTGGGGTAGTTCAGTGAGGCACCACCTAGCTTCTCACTGAAGTATGCCACTAGTCTCCTCCTTTAGCACTGCTCCTATGCCTATTCCAGAGGCATCACACTCCACTTCAAACGCCTTGTTGAAGTCGGGAAGGACTAGCACTGGTGCGTGTAAGGCTGTCCTTCAAGGCCTGGAATGCCTTCTCCTGAGCTTCTCCCAGCTGAATCCCACGTACTTCTTCACTACTGCCGTCAATGGTGAGGCAATACTGCTGAAGTTGGGCACGAATCTCCTATAGAAGCTGGCCAGTCCGTGGAAGCTCCTTACTTGGCTGATGTTGCCTGGTGTTGGCCATTCTTGTATGGCTCGAATCTTCTCTCATCAACCTGTAGGTCCTGTGAACTTACAAAAAAATCTAAAAAGACAAGTTTATCAGTACAAAAGATGCACTTCTTGAGATTGGCATAAAGCTCTTCTTGTCGAAGGGTTTTAAGTACCATCTCAAGATGTGTGAGGTGTTCCCGTAGGCACTTACTATAAACCAAGATGTCATCAAAGTAAACTACTACAAACTTACTGATGTACGCTCTAAGAACTTGGTTCATAAGGTGCATGAAGGTGCTTGGGGCATTAGTCAAGCCAAATGGCATGACTGTCCACTCAGAGTCCTTGCTTTGTCTTGAAAGCAGTTTTCCACTCATCACCTTCCTTCATTCTTACCTGGTGGTATCCACTTTTGAGGTCTATCTTGGAGAAGACCGTGGCTCCACTCAGCTCATCTAGCATGTCATCCAGTCGTGGTATTGGATGCCTATACTTGACTGTGATGTTGTTGATTGCTCGGCAGTCCACACACATGCGCCATGTCCCATCCTTCTTGGGCACTAGCAGCACTGGTACAGCACATGGACTGAGGCGCTCTCGAACATATCCTTTCTCCAGGAGCTCCTTGACTTGCTTCTCAAGCTCTTTGGACTCCTCTGGACTCATCCGGTAGGCTGGCCGGTTGGGCAGGGCTGCTCCGGCACTAGATCAATCTGATGTTCTATGCCGCGTAAAGGAGGCAAGCCTGCTGGTATCTCCTCTGGAAATACATCCTGGAATTTGTTGAGGAGTGTTGCTACTTCATGAGGTAGCTCTACCTGTCCCTGTTCTATACTCAACACTTCCTTGAAAACCATTAGTAATATTAAGTCCTTCGAGGCTAAAGCTCTCCGGACATGACTAGGTTGAATAAGAAAGTTAGACTTGACAAGTTTCTTTTCCTTACTCATTTGGAGTTGTAGCTCATGTACTTGGGCAGGTGTAAGAGGATTTAGGCTGACCTTTCTCTTGTCATGCACGAAGGTGTAGAGATTGGTTCGGCCATCATGCCTGGTCTCTTTGTCAAACTGCCATGGTCTTCCTAGTAGAAGATGGCCAGCTTGCATGGGCACCACGTCGCACACGACCTGGTCTTGGTACTTGCCCACACTGAATGGCACAGTGACTTGCTCATGAATCTTGAGCTCCACTTTGTCATCAAGCCATCTCAGTCTATATGGTCGAGGATGCCGTGTCCTCTCTAGACCTAGCTTATCAACCATATACGCACTAGCAACGTTAGTGCAAGAACCACCATCTATGATGAGGTTACATACCTTTCCCTTGACGGTGCAACGGCTGTGGAAGATGTTCTCCTTTGGATGGTCTCTGAAGGATCCACCATTGCACTGAGGATACGCCTAGTGACCAGCACTTCCCCCACATCAGGGTACTCAATGTCACCATATTCTCCTTCTGGTTCATAGTCCTCTTCATCTTGGGACTCATATTCTCCTGCCTCCGTAATCAGCATGACTCGGTTGTTTGGGCACTCCTTGAGATGTGTCCACGTCCCCTGCACTTGAAACAAGTTATGTCACGTGATCTTTGAGGGTTAGAAGACTTACCAGGCTCTCTCTGGTCACGGGTGGGTTCAGGAGGCTTGGTCTTGAACCTTGACTCGATCTCTACGCTTTTGCCTTTGTCCACTGTCTTAGGCATGTTGCTTGGTGCCCAAGGTGTTTTAGGCTTGCTGCGGATGTCTTGGCTCTTACGTTTGATGTGCTGTTCAGCTTGCACAGATAGGTGGAACAAGTCCTTGAAGTCGTTGTAGATTTGCCTTTCCACCTTGCAGCTGATCCTTTCTTTGAGTCCATCCAAGAATTGCGCCATCAATGCTTCTTCATCATCATTGAGCTCCAATCTGTTCCTTAACCTCTCGAACTCTTCATAGTACTCTTCTACTGATCTGGTACCCTGCTTAAGAGTACGAAAACGTCGTTGTAAATCCCTATGAAAGTAAGGTGGAACATACCTTTGTCGCATGAGGTCTTTCATGTCGACCCATGAGTCTACGGGTCTCATTCTCTTCCTCCTTCTGTCAGATACCTCACGATCCCACCAGATGAGGGCATTGTCCGTGAGTTGTGCTACTGCCATTGAGACTCTCCTAGGTCCTGGTTGGTTGTAGTGATCAAAGATATGATCCATTCGCTTCTCCCAATCTAGGTAAGCCTCGGGTCTACTTTTCCTGCAAAAGTTGGAGGAGTTAGTTTAACATCAGGATGAATTACCCGGTTATAGGTGTGTTCATCTCCATCCTCATGACGTCTAGGGAGGCATTCTTGGTCTCTGGTGAAGACCATATGGCTCAAAGCCATCATCTTCTGCCTCTGGTTGCCGTGGAGGTCCTCTCGGCCTATGGTGATAGTTATGAGGTTGCGTGTCCTCATCTCCATCTGGCTGGGGTTCCTCCTGTTCGTGCCGTGTCCTAAGGTACTCAGGACCCTCAGGACGATCTGGCTCAGCTCTCACGTGCCTTATGGCCTGAATCTTACTGGTCTTCTCCACGCTCCAACCTCTCGCCTATGGATGCGAGTTGTGTTTGGAGTGTGGTGAACATGGCCATCATGGCTTCAGCTGCGTCTCTATTCTCTTCTCCCATGTGTGCTACAAAGAAAGAAGACAATTAGGGTGCTCCTAAATTATTAGGAGAGTTTTCTTTTTATATGTGGTTTGAAAAATGCAAAAAGGAAAATTCTAAAGAAAGGAAATTCGAAAAAAAGGAAACTTCCTAGACAACTTGTGCTAGCTGTCCAATTCGAATTCTTTTAGTATCTTTTCTATTTTCTTTTTTCTTTTCTTTTTAATTAGACTTAAAAATAAAGGAAATATGACTTAAACAAAAAGGAAAACGTGTATGCAATGCAAAAAGTGAATCTAAACCCTAGTGATACACGTAGGGAGGCTAGATGCACTCGGTTTGGAGTTTGAGGTTATTTTTTTGATTTTTCTTGAATGCGACTTAAACTAATGCAAGAACACAAAACAAAACAAGCAAAAGGATAGAAAAAACCTGGTTTAGGAGCTTTAAGCTCTGATACCAAAATGATACAAGCCTTGATTCAAGGATGTATGCGCGTGGGCTGTTTGTAGAAGATTAGGTGAGAAACTCAACCTTAGGCTTCTGGATGGGGGTTTTCTGGTTGGTAAAAGATGGAAGGGTGAAGTGAACCACAAGAGGGGTGATGAACCTCGTGATAAATCACAAACTTAGAGCTAGGAGGGCTGGTCTCAACTAGGTTCTAAGCGACAAGATTCTTAGAGAGAAAACTTGTTGGAAAAAGTTCTACTTTATTAATATCAAAAAGGTTGTCGAACTACAATGCTGGAAGGAGCCTTATTAATATGCTTGACAGCTTGACCTTCTAGGGTCGACCAAAGAAAGAAAAGGAAATATTACAAAAGTGCACAAATGGAAAATGTACAAAAGTGCATAACCGAAAAAGGACATATTCCTAAAATGTTCTTGACTCAAAAATGTAAAGCAACTAGATCCTACCCTGCAAAACAGAAAGAGGCATATATTCGAATGTAAACTTACCTTAACTCACCTCACGGCCAAGAAAATGGAAGGTGGCCCCCTTGTGGCATGCACGCCGCTTTGCTCCTAGTCTTCGACTTGGAGTAGGGTTAAATATCTTTGGGCCCTGACCTCTCTTGCCACTAAAGCCCAAGTCTCTGATGTTCCTTGTGTTGTTGAGAAGCCTTTGGACTCTAATTTGCTCTTCTGGCCCATTGTCCTTAGCTGCTCTTCCTCTAGAAGCTTGTCGACCCATAAGCTGAATTTGTGGAAGAGTGCTCTTGATCTGCTTCTTGTCATTGCTCCTGGAGGTACCACTGGTGTAGATACTTCCTCTAAGTGCATGTCCTGGAGCTGGTAGCTCATTTGGTCCGAGTCCTCTTGTGTAGAAGTGGAAGTGTGCGTGTACCCGGCTGGATGGCCTGTACCGGCTGGGTTGTGCGCGGTACTGGCCGGAATGACTTCAGGACCGGCCAAGTTGATCCCGGAGTCGGCAGTGTCATCAGGGGGACCGGCGGTGTCATTCACGTCCCCACCAAGTGTGCCGGAAGCTTGGGCCTCTCCGCCGGCAATGTTGACCGGTCTGGTCCTATAGGTCGAGGGTCCGGCGGTACTGTCTGGTCCGGCAGGCGCGCCAGATGGTCCTGCTGTCTCGGGCAAGCTTCCTGGTCGGCCAGTCTGGTCTCCTGGCTGGATGTACGACCTGATGTCCTCATCAAAGGTGTCTTAGGCTTGCTGCGGATGTCTTGGCTCTTACGTTTGATGTGCTGTTCAGCTTGCACAGATAGGTGGAACAAGTCCTTGAAGTCGTTGTAGATTTGCCTTTCCACCTTGCAGCTGATCCTTTCTTGGAGTCCATCCAAGAATTGTGCCATCAATGCTTCTTCATCATCATTGAGCTCCAATCTGTTCCTTAACCTCTCGAACTCTTCATAGTACTCCTCTACTGATCTGGTACCCTGCTTAAGAGTACGAAAACGTCGTTGCAAATCCCTATGGAAGTAGGGTGGAACATACCTTTGTCGCATGAGGTCTTTCATGTCGACCCATGAGTCTACGGGTCTCATTCTCTTCCTCCTTCTGTCGGATACCTCACGATCCCACCAGATGAGGGCATTGTCCGTGAGTTGTGCTACTGCCATTGAGACTCTCCTAGGTCCTGGTTGGTTGTAGTGATCAAAGATATGATCCATTCGCTTCTCCTAATCTAGGTAAGCCTCGGGTCTACTTTTCCTGCAAAAGTTGGAGGAGTTAGTTTAACATCAGGATGAATTACCCAGTTATAGGTGTGTTCATCTCCATCCTCATGACGTCTAGGAGGCATTCTTGGTCTCTGGTGAAGACCATATGGCTCAAAGCCATCATCTTCTGCCTCTGGTTGTCGTGGAGGTCCTCTCGGCCTATGGTGATAGTTATGGGGTTGCGTGTCCTCATCTCCATCTGGCTGGGGTTCCTCCTGTTCGTGCCGTGTCCTAAGGTACTCAGGACCCTCAGGACGATCTGGCTCAGCTCTCACGTGCCTTATGGCCTGGAATCTTACTGGTCTCTCCACGCGCTCCAACCTCTCGCCTATGGATGCGAGTTGTGTTTGGAGTGTGGTGAACATGGCCATCATGGCTTCAGCTGCGTCTCTATTCTCTTCTCCCATGTGTGCTACAAGGAAAGAAGACAATTAGGGTTCTCCTAAATTATTAGGAGAGTTTTCTTTTTATAGGGGTTTCGAAAAAATGCAAAAAGGAAAATTCTAAAGAAAGGAAATTCGAAAAAAAGGAAACTTCCTAGACAACTTGTGCTAGCTGTCCAATTCGAATTCTTTTAGTATCTTTTCTATTTTCTTTTTCTTTTCTTTTTAATTAGACTTAAAAATAAAGGAAATATGACTTAAACAAAAAGGAAAACGTGTATGCAATGCAAAAAGTGAATCTAAACCCTAGTGATACACGTAGGAGGCTAGATGCACTCGGTTTGGAGTTTGAGGTTATTTTTTGATTTTTCTTGAATGCGACTTAAACTAATGCAAGAACACAAAACAAAACAAGCAAAAGGATAGAAACAACCTGGTTTAGGAGCTTTAAGCTCTGATACCAAAATGATACAAGCCTCGATTCAAGGCTTGGATGCGCTCAGGCTGTTTGTAGAAGATTAGGTGAGAAACTCAACCTTAGGCTTCTGGATAGGGGTTTTCTGGTTGGTAAACGATGGAAGGGTGAAGTGAACCACACGAGGGGTGATTAACCTCGTGATAAATCACAAACTTAGAGCTAGGAGGGCTGGTCTCAACTAGGTTATAAGCGCACAAGATTCTTAGAGAGAAAACTTGTTGGGAAAAAGTTCTACTTTATTAATAATCAAAAGGTTGTCGAACTACAATGCTGGAAGGAGCCTTATTAATATGCTCGACAGCTTGACCTTCTAGGGTCGACACAAATAAAGAAAAGGAAAGTTTACAAAAGTGCACAAAAGGAAAAAAATACAAAAGTGTATAACCAAAAAAGGACCTATTCCTAAAATGTTCTTGACTCAAAAATGTAAAGCAACTAGATCATACCCTGCAAAACAGAAAGAGGCATATATTCGAATGTAAACTTACCTTAACTCACCTCACGGCCAAGAAATGGAAGGTGGCCGTCCTTGTGGCATGCACGCGCCTTGCTCCTAGTCTTCGACTTGGAGTAGGGTTAAATATCTTTGGGCCTTGACCTCTCTTGCCACTAAAGCCCACGTCTCTGATGTTCCTTGTGTTGTTGAGAAGCCTTTGGACTCTAATTTGCTCTTCTGGCCCATTGTCCTTAGCTGCTCTTCCTCTAGAAGCTTGTCGACCCATAAGCTGAATTTGTGGAAGAGTGCTCTTGATCTGCTTCTTGTCATTGCTCCTGGAGGTACCACTGGTGTAGATACTTCCTCTAAGTGCATGTCCTGGAGCTGGTAGTTCATTTGGTCCGAGTCCTCTTGTGTAGAAGTGGAAGTGTGCGTGTACTCGGCTGGATGGCCTGTACCGGCTGGGTTGTGCGCGGTACTGGCCGGAATGACTTCAGGACCGCCCAAGTTGATCCCGGAGTCGGCGGTGTCATCAGGGGGACCGGCGGTGTCATTCACGTCCCCACCAAGTGTGCCGGAAGCTTGGGCCTCTCCGCCGGCGATGTTGACCGGTCTGGTCCTATAGGTCGAGGGTCCGGCGGTACTGTCTGGTCCGGCAGGCGCGCCAGATGGTCCTGCTGTCTCGGGCAAGCTTCCTGGTCGGCCAGTCTGGTCTCCTGGCTGGATGTACGACCTGATGTCCTCATCACACCGGCTCCGGAATCAACCTGGCCGGCTCCGATGACAATTCAGCCAATACCTCGCACAGTGCAGCCGATCCAGCCGATTGCACCACCATCTCAACATCTACACGAAGAGACTCGGATCAGATAAGCTACCAGATTCAAGACATGAATCTAGATGAAGTTTCTACACCAGTGGTGCCACCAGGAGCAATGACAAGGAGCAGATCAAGGGCGCTCTTCCACAAGTTCAGTTTGTGGGTCGACAAGCTCCTAGAGGATGATTGACAAAGAGCATTGGGCCAAAAGTATAAGGAAGAGTCCAAAGGCTTCTCAACACTACAAAGGACTCCAGAGACTTGGGCTTTAGTGGCAAGAGAGGTTAGGGCCCAATGATTCATAAGCCTCTTCCAAGTCGAAGACTAGGAGCTAGGCGCGTGCATGCCACAAGGTCGGCCACCTTCCATTTCTTGGCCAATAGGTAAGAATGGTAAGTTTTCAAATTATTTACTTGCCTTTTCTGTTTTGCAGGGTAGGAATAAGAATGTTTACATTTTTGAGTCAAGAACAATTTAGGTAGAAGTCCTTTTCGATTATTGCTTTTTTGAAAATTTTCATTTTGTGCACTTTTGTAAGTTTTCCATTTTTCTTTCTTTGAGTCAACCCTAGAAGGTCAAGCTTCTGAGCATATTAATAAGGCTCCTTCAGCATTGTAGTTCGATAACCTTTTTGATATTAATAAAGATCGAATTTTCTTCCTACGAGTTTTCTCTCAAATAAACTCGTGCGGTTAGAACCCTAGTCGAGACCAGCCCTCCTAGTTTCTAAGTTGTGATTTATCACGAGGTTCATCACCCCTCGTGTGGTTCACTTCACCTTTCCACCCATTACTTACCAGAAAACCCCTATCCAGAAGCCTAAGGTCGAGTTTCTCACCTAATCTTCTTCAAGCAGCCCACGCGTGTTACGACCTTGATTCGAGGCTTATATCACTTAGGGCCTTAATAATATCTCCTTGACGCCATGTTTTGGTTTGCAAGTCATTAAACCAGTTGGCCATTTCACTTGCCATAAGGGGCTCCATTCGGTTCATTTGAAGGCATGGATGGACCCGCCTGGTCCAAGGCGTATTTGCACTTCTAGAAGTGCTTAATGGAGCTCCTAGAAGTACCAAAAAGTCTCCTGGTCGCCAAAGAAACGTTTGGAGACTTTCATATAAGAAAAGTTCTAAATATGGTATTTTCGAAAACTCCATTTTGATGTATGGTGCATGAATTGATCTGGCCTGGTTTGGGGTGAGCTCCATGTCGCCGCGTGTCCTCTGTGAGTCAGGATTATAGGCCAGGTTTTGTCTTGGCTGGCCGCTTCTTTGTTAGGCTTGGATTCATGAAGATACACCCATGTATCCTTTTGTGCATATTTGACCGCCTTTGTGTTCCTTGGGCCGGCCTGGCCGGGCAGTTGGCCGGCTGATGAGGACATCAGGTCGTACATCCAGCCAGGAGACCAGACTGGCCGACCAGGAAGCTTGCCCGAGACAGTAGGACCATCTGGCACGTCTGCCGGACCAGACAGTACCGCCGAACCCTCGACCTATAGGACCAGACCGGTCTGCATCGCCGGCGGAGAGGCCCAAGCTTCCGGCACACTTGGTGGGGGCGTGGATGACACCGCCGGTCCCTCTGGTGATGCCGCTGACTCCGGGATCAACTTGGCTGGTCCTGAAGGCATCCCGGCCAGTACCGCGCACAATCCAGCCGGTACAGCCGATCCAGCCGAGTACACGCGCATTTCCACTTCCACACAAGAGGACTCGGACCAAATGAGCTACCAGCTCCAGGAAATGCACCTAGAAGAAGTTTCTACACCAGTGGTACCTCAAGGAGCAATGACAAGAAGCAGATCAAGAGCACTCTTCCACAAATTCAGCTTATGGGTCGACAAGCTCCTAGAGGGAGATCAGCTAAGGACAATGGGCCAGAAGAGCAAAGTAGAGTCCAAAGGCTTCTCAACAACACAAGGAACATTAGAGACTTGGGCTTTAGTGGCAAGAGAGGTCAGGGCCCAAAGATTTTTAACCCTACTCCAAGTCGAAGACTAGGAGCAAGGCGCGTGCATGCCACAAGGACGGCCACCTTCCATTTCTTGGCCGTGAGGTAAGTTAAGGTAAGTTTCAATTCGAATATATGCCTCTTTCTGTTTTGCAGGGTAGGATCTAGATATTTTACATTTTTGAGTCAAGAACATTTTAGGAATAGGTCCTTTTTCGGTTATGCACTTTTGTATCTTTTCCTTTTGTGCACTTTTGTAAACTTTCCTTTTCTTTGTTTGAGTCGACCCTAGAAGGTCAAGCTGTCGAGCATATTAATAAGGCTCCTTCCAGCATTGTAGTTCGACAACCTTTTTGATATTAATAAAGATCGAATTTTCTTTCAACAAGTTATTCTCTCAAGAGACTTGTGCACTTAGAACCTAGTTGAGACCAGCCCTCCTAGCTCTAAGTTTGTGATTTATCACGAGGTTCATCACCCCTCGTGTGGTTCACTTCACCCTTCCATCTTTTACCAACCAGAAAACCCCCATCCAGAAGCCTAAGGTTGAGTTTCTCACCTAATCTTCTACAAACAGCCCACACGCATACATCCTTGAATCAAGGCTTGTATCATTTTGGTATCAGAGCTTAAAGCTCCTAAACCAGGTTGTTTCTATCCTTTTGCTTGTTTTGTTTTGAGTTCTTGCATTAGTTTAAGTCGCATTCAAGAAAAATAAAAAAAAATAACCTCAAACTCCAAACCGAGTGCATCTAGCCTTCTACGTGTATCACTAGGGTTTAGATTCACTTTTGCATTGCAATTCACGTTTTCCTTTTTGTTTAATTCATATTTCCATTAATTTTAATTTGAATTAAAAAGAAAACAAAAAGAAAAGAAAATAGGAAAATACCCAAAAGATTTCGAATTGGACAGCTAGCACAAGTTGTCTAGGAAGTTTCCTTTTTCCTTTTATTCGAATTTCCTTTCCTTAGGATTTTCCTTTTTGCATTTTTTCGAACCCCCTTATAAAAAGAAAACCCTCCTAACAATTTAGGAGCATCCTAACTTGTCTTCTTTCTTTGTAGCACACCATGGGAGAAGAAAATAGAGAAGCAACCAAAGCCATGATGGCCATGTTCACCACACTCCAAACACAACTCGCATCCATAGGCGAGAGGTTGGAGCACGTGGAAAGAATGGTGAGATTCCAGGCCATAAGGCACGTGAGAGCTGAGCAAGACCGTCCTGAGGGTCCTGAGCACCTTAGGACACGGCACGAACAGGAGGAACCCCAGCCAGATGGAGATGAGGACACACAACCTCATAAGTATCACCATAGGCCGAGAGGACCTCCACGGCAACCAGAGGCAGAAGATGATGGCTTTGAGCCATATGGTCTTCACCAGAGGCCAAGAATGCCTCCTAGACATCATGAGGATGGAGCTGAACACACCTACAACCGGGTAATTCATCCTGATGTTAAACTAACTCCTCCAAGTTTTGCAGGAAAAGTAGACCCCGAGGCTTACCTAGATTGGGAGAGAAGAATGGATCATATCTCTGATCATTACAACCAACCAGGACCTAGGAGAGTCTCAATGGCAGTAGCACAACTCACGGACAATGCCCTCATCTGGTGGGATCGTGAGGTATTTGACAGAAGGAGGAAGAGAATGAGACCCGTAGACTCATGGGTCGACATGAAAGACCTCATGCGACAAAGGTTTGTTCCACCTTACTTTCATAGAGATTTGCAATGTCGTTTTCGTACTCTTAAGCAGGGTACCAGATCAGTAGAGGAGTACTATGAAGAGTTTGAGAGGTTAAGGAACAGATTGGAGCTCAATGATGATGAAGAAGCATTGATGGCACAATTCTTGGATGGACTCCAAGAAAGGATCAGCTGCAAGGTGGAAAGGCAAATCTACAACGATTTCAAAGACTTGTTCCACCTATCTGTGCAAGCTGAACAGCACATCAAACGAGAGCCAAGACATCCGCAGCAAGCCTAGGACACCTTGGGCACCAAGCAACATGCCTAAGGCAGTGGACAAAGGCAAAAGCGTAGAGATCGAGTCAAGGTTCAAGAGCAAGCCTCCTGAACCCAC
>CM032157.1:19955909-19974345 GCA_018901935.1 Pugionium cornutum
CTAGGCTGACCTTTCTCTTGTCATGCACGAAGGTGTAGAGATTGGTTTTGCCATCATGCCTGGTCTCTTTGTCAAACTGCCATGGTCTTCCTAGCAGAAGATGGCCAGCTTGCATGGGCACCACGTCGCACACGACTTGATCCTGGTACTTACCCACACTGAATGGTACAATGACTTGTTCATGGATCTTTAGCTCCACTTTGTCATCGAGCGATCTCAGTCTATATGGTCGAGGATGCCTTGTCTTCTCTAGACCTAGCTTATCAACCATGTATGCACTAGCAACGTTAGTGCAAGAACCACCATCTATGATGAGGTTACATACCTTGCCCTTGATGGTGCAACGGCTGTGGAAGATGTTCTCCCTTTGGATGGTCTCTGAATGATCCACCATTGCACTGAGGATGTGTCTAGTGACCAGCACTTCCCCCACATCGGGGTACTCAATGTCACCGTATTCTTCTTCTGGTTCATAGTCCTCTTCATCTTGGGACTCATACTCTCCAGCTTCCGTAATCAGCATGGCTCAGTTGTTTGGGCACTCCCTTGAGATGTGTCCACGACCCCTACGCTTGAAACAAGTGATGTAACGTGATCTTTGAGGGTTAGAAGACTTACTAGTCTCTCTCTGGTCATGGGTGGGTTCAGCAGGCTTTCTCTTGAACCTTGACTCGATCTCTATGCTCTTGCCTTTGTCTACGGGCTTGAGAATGTTGCTTGGTGCCCAAGGCGTCTTAGGCTTGCTGCGGATGTCTTGGCTCTTACGTTTCATGTGCTGCTCAGCCTGGACAGATAGGTGGAACAAGTCTTTGAAATCATTGTAGATTTGCCTTTCCACCTTGCGGCTGATTCTTTCTTGGAGTCCATCCACGAATTGTGCCATCAATGCTTCTTCATCATAATTGAGCTCTAATCTGTTCCTTAGCTTCTCGAACTCTTCATAGTACTCCTCTACTGATCTGGTACCATGCTTAAGAATACGAAAACGACGTTGCAAGTCCCTAAGAAAGTAAGGTGGAACAAACCTTTGTCGCATGACATCCTTCATGTCGACCCCATGAGTCTATAGGCCTCATTCTTTTCCTCCTTCTGTCAGATACCTCACGATCCCACCAGATGAGGGCATTGTCCGTGAGTTGTGCTACTGCCATTGAGACTCTCCTAGGCCCTGGTTGGGTGTAATGATCAAAGATATGATCCATTCTTCTCTCCCAATCTAGGTAAGCCTCGGGGTCTACTTTTCCTGCAAAATTTGGAGGAGTTAGCTTAACATCAGGATGAGTTACCCGGTTGTATGCGAGTTCATCTCCATCCTCTTGATGTCTAGGAGGCATCCTTGGTCTCTGGTGAAGACCATATGGCTCGAAGCCATCATCTTCTGCCTCTGGTTGCCGTGGAGGTCCTCTCGGCCTATGGTGATAGTTATGAGGTTGTGTGTCCTCATCTCCATCTGGCTGGGGCTCCTCCTGTTTGTGCCATGTCCTAAGGTTCTCAGGACCCTCAGGACGGTCTTGCTCAGCCCTCACGTGCCTTATAGCCTGGAATCTCACCGGCCTCTATGCGCTCTAACCTCTCGCCGATTGATGCGAGTTGCATTTGGAGTGTGGTGAACATGGTCATCATGGCCTCGGTTGCATCTCTATTTTCTTCTCCCATTGTGTACTACAAGGAAGAAAACAAGTTATCCTGCTCCTAGAGTCGATTAGGAGGATGCTTATATAGAGAATTCGAAAAAAATATGCAAAAAAGGAAAATCTGAGAAATGGAAAGATTTGAAAAAATGGAAGATTTGAAAAAATGAAAACTCTCTTGACAACTTGTGCTAGCTGTCCAATTCGAATTCTTTTGGTATTTTTCCTATTTTCTTTTTCTTTTCTTTTTAATTTAACTTAAAAATAATGGAAATATGATTTAAAAAAAAAAGAAAACGTGGATGGCAATGCAAAAGTGAATATAAACCTTAGTGGTACACGTATGAGCTAGATGCATTCGATTTGGAGTTTGATGTTATTTTTTTATTTTTCTTGAATGAAACTTAAACTAATGCAAGAACTAGAAACAAAACAAGCTAAAGGATAGAAACAACCTGGTTTAGGAGCTTTAAGCTCTGATACCAAAATGATACAAGCCTCGATTCAAGGCTTATATGCGTGTGGGCTGCTTGGAGAAGTTTAGGTGAGAAACTCGACCTTAGGCTTCTTGGATAGGGGTTTTAGGTTGGTATTCGATGGAAGGGTGAAGTGAACCACATGAGGGGTGATGAACCTCGTGATAAATCACAAACTTAGAGCTAGGAGGGCTGGTCTCAACTAGGTTCTAAGCGCACAAGTCTCTCTTGAGAGAAAGCTCGTAGGGAAAAAGTTCTACTTTATTAATAATCAAAAAGGTTGTCGAACTACAATGCTGGAAGAAGCCTTATTAATATGCTCGACAGCTTGACCTTCTAGGGTCGACTCAAAAAAAGAAAAGGAAAGATTACAAAAGTACACAAATGGAAAATGTACAAAAGTGCATAACCAAAAAAGGACCTATTCCTAAAATGTCTTTGACTCAAGAAATGTAAATATTCTAGATCCTATCCTGCAAAACAGAAAGAGGCAAATATTCTTATTGAAAACTTACCTTACTTACCTCACGGCCAAGAAATGGAAGGTGGTCGTCCTTGTGGCATGCACGCGCCTTGCTCCTAGTCTTCGACTTGGAGAAGGGTTAGGAATCTTTGCGCCCTGACCTCTCTTGCCACTAAATCCCAAGTGATGACGACATCAGGTCGTACATCCAGCCAGGAGACCAGACTGGCCGACCAGGAAGCTTGCCCGAGACAGCCGGACCATTTGGCATGTCTGCTGGACCAAGCAGTACCGCCGGACCCTCGACCAAGAGGACCAGATCGGTCAGCACTGCCAGCGGAGAGACCCAAACTTCCGGCACATTTGGTGGTGACGTGGATGAGCCGGTCCCTTGTGATCCACTGATCCACTTGGCGGTCTGAGGCATTCCAGTGCCTGACAATCCAGGGTGATCCAGCTGAGTACACGCGCAATTCCACTTCTACACAAGAAGACTCGGACCAGATGAGCTACCAGCTCCAGGGCATGCACCTAGAGGAAGTCTCTACACCAGTGGTACCTCAAGGAGCAATGAAAAGAAACAGATCAAGGGCACTCTTCCACAAATTCAGCTTATGGGTCGACAAGCTCCTAGAGGAAGATCGACTAAGGACAATGGGCTAGAAGTGCAAGGAAGAGTCCAAAGACTTCTCAACAACACAGGAGACATCAGAGACTTGGGATTTAGTGGCAAGAGAGGTCAGGGCCAAAAGATTCCTAACCCTACTCCAAGTCAAGGACTAGGAGCAAGGCGCGTGCATGCCACAAGGACGGCCACCTTCCATTTCTTGGCCGTGAGGTAAGTAAGGTAAGTTTTCAATAAGAATATTTGCCTCTTTCTGTTTTGCAGGATAGGATCTAGAATATTTACATTTATTGAGTCAAAGACATTTTAGGAATAGGTCCTTTTTCGATTATACACTTTTGTATCTTTTCCTTTTGTTCACTTTTGTAAACTTTCCTTTTTCTTATTTGAGTCAACCCTAGAAGGTCAAGCTGTCGAGCATATTAATAAGGCTCCTTCCAGCATTGTAGTTTGACACCCTTTTTGATATTAATAAAGTAGAACTTTTCTTCTAACAAGTTTTCTCTCAAGAATCTTGTGCGCTTAGAATCTAGTTGAGACCAGCCCTCCTAGCTCTAAGTTTGTGATTTATCAGTTCATCTCATGGCCTTCCTCGGATACCAACTCAAAAATAGAAGTCTAAGATAAACTCCTTCTCCAAACAGCACCTGAAACTTGAATCTATCTGTCTCTGAAGTCCCATTTTTAAGCCTTTGTCTTCTTTGCTTGGCCCATTATCCTTAAGTGATCTTCCTCGAGCTTGTGGAAATTAAGCTGAACTTGTGGAAGTTATTGATCTGCTCCTTGTCACTCTGGTGGCACTCTGGTGTGGATACTTCTTCTAGATGCATGTCCAGCTGGTAGCTTCTGATCAGTTTCCTTGGTAGAAGTGATGAGGACATCAGGTTACATCCAGCCAGGTGACCAGACTGGCCGACCAAGCTTGCCGAGACAGCAGGACCATCTGGCGCCTGCGGACCAGACAGTACCGCGGACCTTGACCTATAGGACCAGACGGTCAACATCGTGGAGAGGCCCAAGCTTCCACACTTGGTGGGGAATGATGACACCGGTCCCCCTGATGACCCCGCCGACTCCGGGATCAACTTGGCCGGTCCTGAAGTCATTCCGGCCAGTACAGCGCACAATCCAGCCGGTACAGGCCATCCAGCCGAGTACACGCACACTTCCACTTCTACACAAGAGGACTCGGACCAAATGAGCTACAAGATCCAGGACATGCACTTAGAGGAAGTATCTACACCAGTGGTACCTCCAGGAGCAATGACAAGAAGCAGATCAAGAGCACTCTTCCACAAATTCAGCTTATGGGTCGACAAGCTTCTAGAGGAAGAGCAGCTAAGGACAATGGGCCAGAAGAGCAAATTAGAGTCCAAAGGCTTCTCAACAACACAAGGAACATCAGAGACGTGGGCTTTAGTGGCAAGAGAGGTCAAGGCCCAAAGATATTTAACCCTACTCCAAGTCGAAGACTAGGAGCAAGGCGCGTGCATGCCACAAGGACGGCCACTTTCCTTTTCTTGGCCATGAGGTGAGTTAAGGTAAGTTTACATTCGAATATATTTGCCTCTTTCTGTTTTGCAGGGTAGGATCTAGTTGCTTTACATTTTGAGTCAAAAACATTTTAGGAATAGGTCCTTTTTTTGATTATGCACTTTTGTATCTTTTCCTTTTGTGCACTTTTGTAAACTTTCCATTTTTCTTATTTGAGTCGACCCTAGTAGGTCAAGCTGTCGAGCATATTAATAAGGCTCCTTCCAGCATTGTAGTTCGACAACCTTTTTGATTATTAATAAAGTAGAACTTTTTCCCTACGATTCTCTCAAGAGACTTGTGCGCTTAGAACCTAGTTGAGACCAGCCCTCCTAGCTCTAAGTTTGTGATTTATCACGAGGTTCATCACCCCTCGTGTGGTTCACTTCACCCTTCCATCTTTTACCAACCAGAAAACCCCCATCCAGAAGCCTAAGGTTGAGTTTCTCACCTAATCTTCTACAAACAGCCCACGCGCATACATCCTTGAATCAAGGATTGTATCAAGAAGTTGAAATGCTCGTGCACTCGGCTAGATCGACTGTACCGGCTGGACTGTGTGAGGTACTGGCCGGAATGCCTTCAGGACGGGCCAAGTTGATCCCAGAGTCGGTAGCATCAGCAAGGGGACCGGCGGTGTAATCCACCTCGCCACCAAGTGTGCCGGAAGCTTGGGCCAGTCCGCCGGCAATGCTGATCGATCTGGTCCTATTGGTTGAGGGTCCGGTGGTACTGCTTGTTCCGGCAGACGTGCCAAATGGCCTGGCTGTCTCGGGCAAGCTTCCTGGTCGGCCAGTCTGGTCTCCTGGCTGGACATACGACCTGATGTCCTCATCACTAAAGCTCTCCGGACATGACTTGGTGGAATGAGAAAATTAGACTTAATGAGTTTCTTTTCCTTACTCATTTGTTGTTGTAGCTCATGTACCTGGGCAGGTGTGAGAGGAGCTAGGCTGACCTTTCTCTTCTCGTGCACAAAGGTGTAGAGATTGGTTCGGCCATCATGCCTTATCTCCTTTTCAAACTGCCATGCCCTTCCTAGCAGAAGATGGCCAGCTTGCATTGGTACTACATCGCAGACTACATGGTCTTGGTATTTGCCCACATTGAATGGCACGGTTACTTGCTCATGGTTTTTGAGCTCCACCTTGTCATCAAGCCATCTCAGTCTATATGGTCGAGGGTGCCTTGTCTTCTCTAGACCTAGCTTATCCACCATATATGCACTAGCAACGTTAGTGCAAGAACCACCATCTATGATGAGGTTACATACCTTGCCCTTGATGGTGCACCGGCTGTGGAAGATCTTCTCCCTTTGAATGGTCTCTGAGGGGTCCACCATCGCACTGAGAATGCGTCTAGTGACCAGCACTTCCCCCACATCAGGGTATTCAATGTCACCGTATTATCCTTCTGGTTCATAGTCCTCTTCATCTTTGGACTCATACTCTCCAGCTTCCGTGATCAGCATGACCCGGTTGTTTGGGCACTCTCTTCAGATGTGACCGCGACACCTACACTTAAAACAAGTGATGTGACGTGCTCTCTGAGGGTTAAAAGACTTACTAGGCTCTCTCTGGTCACGGGGCTGCTCAGAAGGCTTGCTATTGAGCCGTGATTCGATCTCTATGCTCTTGCATTTGTCTACGGGCTTGGGGCTATTGCTTGGTGCCCAAGGCGTCTTAGGCTCGCTGCATAGGTCTTGGGTCTTACGCCTGATGTGATGCTCAGCCTGGACAGATAGGTGGAACAAGTCTTTAAAGTCATTGTAGATTTGTCTCTCCACTTTGTGGCTGATTCTCTCTTGCAGTACATCCAAGAATTGCGCCATCAATGCCTCTTCATCGTCATTGAGCTTCAGCCTGTTTCTTAGCCTCTCAAACTCTTTGTAGTATTCCTCTACTGATCTGGTGCTCTGCTTAAGAGTACAAAAACGTTGTTGCAAATCTCTATGGAAATAAGGCGGGACTGATGGGGGCAGCAGATCGTATGGCCGGCCAGGAGACCAGATTGGCCGACCATGGAGCTTGCCCGAGATAGCCGGGCCATTTGGCACGTCTGCCAGCCCAAACAGTACCGCCGGGCCTTCGACCAGCCGGGCCGGAGCGACCAACATTTCCGACGGAGAGTCCCAAACCTCCGGCCCAATTGGCGGCGATGTGGATGACACCGCCGGCCCAATTGGTGACGCCACCAGCTTCGGAATCAACCTGGTCGGCTCCAAAGACAATTCGGCCAGTACCTCGCACAGTCCAGCCGATCCAGCCGATTGCACCACCATTTCAACATCTACACAAAGAGACTCAGACCAGATAAGCTACCAGCTTCAAGACATGACTCTGGATGAAGTTTCTAAACAAGTGGTGCCACCAGGAGCAATGACAAGGAGCATATCAAAGGCGTTCTTCCACAAGTTCAGTTTGTGGGTCGACAAGCTCCTAGAGGAGGATCGACAAGGAGCATTGGGCCAAGAGTGCAAGGAAGAGTCCAAAGGCTTCTCAACCATACAAAGGACTCCAGAGACTTGGGCTTTAGTGGCAAGAGAGTTCAGGGCCCATAGATTTATAACCCTACTCTAAGTCGAAGACTAGGAGCTAGGCACGATGATGGGGACATCAGGTCGTATGGCCAGCCAGGAGACCACACTGGCCGACCAGAGAGCTTGCCCGAGACAGCCGGTCATTTGGCACGTCTGCCAGCCCAAGCAGTACCGCCGGACCTTCGACCAACCGGGCCGGACCATCAACATTGCCGGCGGAGAGGCCCAAACCTCCGGCCCAACTGGAGGTGACGTGGATGATACCGCCTGATGGGGACATCAGGTCGTATGGCCGGCCAGGAGACCAGACTGGCCGACTAGGGAGCTTGCCCGAGACAGCCGGGCCATTTGGCACGTCTGCCAGCCCAAGCGGTACCGCCAGACCCTCGACCAACAGGACCGGACCGATCAGCATTGCCGGCGGAGAGGCCCAAACCTCCGGCCAACCTAGTGGTGACGTGGATGACACCGCCGGTCCCATTGGTGATGCCGCTGGCTCCGGGATCAACTTGGCCAGCCCAGAAGGCATTCCGGCCAGTACCTCCCACAGTCCAGCCGGTACAGCCGATCCAGCCGAGTACACGAGCATTTCAACATCTACACAAGGATACTCAGACCAGATAAGCTACCAGCTTGAGGACATGCATCTAGAGGAAGTCTCTACACCAGTGGTGCCACCAGGAGCAATGACAAGGAGCATATCAAGAGCACTCTTCTACAAATTCAGCTTATGGGTCGACAAGCTCCTAGAAGATGATCGACAAAGGACAGTGGACCAAAAGTGCAAAGAAGAGTCCAAAGGCTTCTCAACAATGCAAGGAACTTCAGAGACTTGGGCTTTAGTGGCAAGAGAGGTCAGGGCCCAAAGATTCCTAACCCTATTCCACGTCGAAGACTAGGAGCAAGGCGCGTGCATGCCACAAGGACAGCCACCTTCCATTTGTTGGCCGTGAGGTAAGAAAGGTAAGAAAGGTAAGTTTTCAATTTGGATATTTGCCTCTTTCTATTTTGCAGGGTAGGATTTAGATTTTTTACATTTTTGAGTCAATGACATTTTAGGAATAGGTCCTTTTTCGGTTATGCACTTTTGTACGTTTTCCATTTGTGCACTTTTGTAAATTTTATTTTTCTTTCTTGAGTCGACCCTAGAAGGTCAAGCTGTCGAGCGTATTAATAAGGCTCCTTCCAGCATTGTAGTTTGACAACCTTTTTGATATTAATAAAGTGCGAATTTTCTTCTACAAGTTTTTCTCTCAAAAGATACTTGTGCGCTTAGAATCTAGTTGAGACCAGCCCTCCTAGCTCTAAGTTTGTGATTTATCACGAGGTTCATCACCTCTCGTGTGGTTCACTTCACCCTTCACCCAGTACCAAACCAAAAATCCCCTACCCAGAAGTCTAAGGTCGAGTTTCTCACCTAACCTTCTCCAAACAGCCCACGCGCATCCAAGCCTTGAATCGAGGCTTGTATCACAGGGACACCAAGTTTCTCAGCCCTTTCTGGAGGACCCTTTGGAGGAAGGTGGGCACGAAGCTACTATTCTCTACCACCTGCCATCCTCAAACCGATGGCCAAACTGAAGTTGCCAACCGGACACTGTCAACTCTTCTCAGGACTACACTACGGAAGAACCTCAAGACTGGGGTGGAGTGCCTGCCATTCATAGAATTTGCTTACAACCGAGCTGTGCACTCAGCAACCAAGAAGACCCCCTTTGAAGTAGTATACGGCTTCAACCCTCTCACACCATTAGAGAAAACACCACTGCCACCAGCAGAGATGACCATCCTCAACGGAGCATCCAAGGCAGAGTTCATAAGGAAGTTACACCAGAAGGTAGCAGAGAACTTGGAGAGAGGACCGGGCAGTACGTGACTCATGCCAACAAGGGGAGAAAGGAGGTGATCTTTCAACCAGGCGATTGGGTGTGGCTACACCTACGGCAGGAGAGGTTCCCCAACCTAAGGAGTTCCAAGCTAGCACCAAGAGGAGATGGACCATTCAGAGTGCTGGAGAGGATCAACAACAACGCCTACCGGATTGAGCTCCCAGGTGAATTTAATGTGTCCAACACGTTAAACGTAACTGACTTAGCCCCTTTCCATGCAGATGAACCAGTTTTGAGGTCAAAACTTACTGAAGATGGAGGGGATGATGGGGACATCAGGTCGTATGGCCGGCCAAGAGACCAGACTGGCTGACCAGGTGATACAAGCCTCGATTCAAGGCTTGGATGCGCGTGGGCTGTTTGGAGAAGGTTAGGTGAGAAACTTAACTTTAGACTTCTTGGATAGGGGTTTTTGGTTTGTGATACAAGCCTCGATTCAAGGCTTGGATGTGCGTGGGCTGTTTGGAGAAGGTTAGGTGAGAAACTCGACCTTAGACTTCTTGGATAGGGGTTTTTGGTTTGGTATTGGATGGAAGGATGAGGTGAACCACACAAGAGGTGACGAACCTCGTGATAAATCACAAACTTAGAGCTAGGAGGGCTGGTCTCGACTAGATTCTAAGCGCATATGTCTCTTTTGAGAGAAAGCTTGTTTGAAGAAAGTTCTACTTTATTAATATCAAAAAGGTTGTCGAACTACAATGCAGGAAGGAGCCGTATTAATATGCTCGACAGCTTGACCTTTTAGGGTTCACTCAAATAAAGAAAAGGAAAGTTTACAAAAGTGCACAAATGGAAAATATACAAAAGTGCATAACCGAAAAAGGACCTATTCCTAAAATGTCTTTGACTCAAGAAATGTAAATATTCTAGATCCTACCATGCAAAACAGAAAGAGGAAAATATTCGTATTGAAAACTTACCTTACTTACCTCACGGCCAAGAAATGGAAGGTGGCTGTCCTTGTGGCATGCACTTGCCTTGCTCCTAGTCTTCGACTTGGAGTAGGGTTAGGAATCTTTGGGCCCTGACCTCTCTTGCCACTAAAGCCCAAGTCTCTGAAGTCCCTTGCATAGTTGAGAAGCCTTTAGACTCTTCTTTGCACTTCTGGCCCATTGTCCTTAGTCGATCTTCCTCTAGGAGCTTGTCGACCCATAAGCTGAACTTGTGGAAGAGTGCTCTTGATCTGCTCCTTGTCATTGCTCCTGGTGGCACTACTGATCTGGAGACTTCCTCTAGATGCATGTCCTGAAGCTGGTAGCTTATCTGGTCCGAGTTTCCTTGTGTAGAAGTTGAAATGCTCGTGTACTCGGCTGGATCGGCTGTACCGGATGGACTGTGCGATGTACTGGCTAGAATGCCTTCAGGACCGGCCAAGTTGATCCTGGAGTCGGTGGCGTCACCAAGGGGACCGGCGGTGCCATCCACGTTGCCACCAAGTGTGCCGGAAGCTTGGGCCTCTCCGCCGGTAATGCTGATCGGTCTGGTCCTATTGGTCGAGGGTCCGGCAGTACCGCTGGGGCCAGCAGACGTGCCAAATGGCCCGGCTGTCTCGGGCAAGCTTCCTGGTCGGCCAGTCTGGTCTCCTGGCTGGACATACGACCTGATGTCCTCATCATCCCCTCCCTCTTCAGTAAGTTTTGACCTCAAAACTGGTTCATCTGCATGGAAAGGGGCTAAGTCAGTTACGTTTAACGTGTTGGACACATTAAATTCACCTGGGAGCTCAATCCGGTAGGCGTTGTTGTTGATCCTCTCCAGCACTCTGAATTGTCCATCTCCTCTTGGTTCTAGCTTGGAACTCCTTAAGTTGGGGAACCTCTCCTACCGTAGGTGTAGCCACACCCAATCGGCTGGTTGAACGATCACCTCCTTTCTTCCCTTGTTGGCATGAGTCACATACTGCCCGGTCCTCTTCTCTAAGTTTTCTGCTACCTTCTGGTGTAGCTTCCTTAAGAACTCTGCCTTGACTGCTCCGTTGAGGTTGGTCATCTCTGCTGGTGGCAGTGGCGTTTGCTCCAATGGGGTGAGAGGGTTGAAGCCGTATACTACTTCAAATGGTGCCTTCTTGGTTGCTGAGTGCACGGCTCGGTTGTAAGCAAACTCTATGAATGGCAGACACTCCATCCAAGTCTTGAGGTTCTTCCCTAGTGTAGTCTTGAGAAGAGTTGACAGTGTCTTGTTGACAACTTCAGTTTGGCCATCAGTTTGAGGATGGCAGGTGGTAGAGAAGAGTAGCTTCGTGCCTAGCTTCCTAAAAAGGGTCCTCCAGAAATGGCTGAGGAACTTGGTGTCCCTGTCTGATACAAGCCTTGATTCAAGGATGTATGCGCGTGGGCTGTTTGGAGAAGTTAAGGTGAGAAACACGACCTTACACTTCTTGGATAGGGGTTTTTGGGTTGGTATTCGATGGAAAGGTGAAGTGAACCACACGAGGGGTTATGAACCTCGTGATAAATCACAAACTTAGAGCTAGGAGGGCTGGTCTCAACTAGATTCTAAGCGCACAAGATTCTTGAGATAAAACTTGTTGGGGAAAAAGTTCTATCTTTATTAATATCCAAAACGTTGTCGAACTACAATGCTGGAAGGAGCCTTATTAATATGCTCGACAGCTTGACCTTCTAGGGTCGACCCAAATAAGAAAAGGAAAACTTACAAAAGTGCACAAAGCAAAAGATACAAAAGTGTGTAATCGAAAAAGGACCTATTCCTAAAATGTCTTTGACTCAATAAAATTAAATATTCTAGATCCTGCCCTGCAAAACAGAAAGAGGCATATATTCAAATTGAAACTTACCTTAACTTACCTCATGGCCAAGAAATGGAAGGTGGTCGGCCTTGTGGCATGCACGCGCCTTGCTCCTAGTCTTCGACTTGGAGTAGGGTTAAGAATCTTTGGGCCCTGACCTCTCTTGCCACTAAAGCCCAAGTCTATGATGTCCCTTGTGTTGTTGAGAAGCCATTGGACTCTACTTTGCACTTCTGGCCCATTGTCCTTAGTCGATCTTCCTGTAGGAGCTTGTCAACCCATAGGCTGAATTTGTGGATTGTTCCCTTGATCTGCTTCTTGTCATTGCTCCTTGAGGTACCACTGGTATAGAGACTTCCTCTAGGTGCATGTCCTGGAGCTGGTAGCTCATTTGGTCCGAGTCTTCTTGTGTAGAAGGGGAAATGCACATGTACTCGGCTGGATAGGCTGTACCGGCTGGATTGTGCGCGGTACTAGCCGGAATGCCTTCAGGACCAGCCAAGTTGATCCCGGAGTTGGCAGCATCACCAGAGGGACCAGCGGTGTCATCCACGTCGCCAACAAGTGTGCCAGAAGCTTGGGCCTCTCCGCCGGCAAAGCTGGTTGCTCTGGTCCTTGTGGTCGAGGGTCCGGCGGTACTGCTTGGGCCGGCAGGTGTGCCAGATGGTCCGCCTGTCTCGGGAAAGCTTCCTGTTCGGCCAGTCTGGTCTCCTGGCTGGATGTACGACCTGATGTCCTCATCATTGTCTGATAAGATGGTCCTTGGCACTCCATGAAGCCGTACTATCTCCCTGAAGAACAGCTCGGCTGTTTGCGTGGCATCATTGACATTGGCACACGGGATGAAGTGTGCCATCTTGGAGAATCTGTACACCACTACAAAGATTGAATCCTTGTGGTTTATCTTGGGTAGGCCTAGAACGAAGTCCATTGAGATGTCCACCCATGGATGTGTAGATATGGGCAGTGGGAGATACAACCCGTGAGGTTGCACTCGGGACTTTTCCTTCTTGCAAGTGATGCATCTTGCACAATGAGCTTCTACTGTCCTCTTGATGTGTGGCCAGTAGAAGTGCTCCTTGACTACTGCTAGAGTCTTGTCGACACCAAAGTGGCCCATGAGTCCTCCTCCATGAGCTTCTCGAATTATAAGGTCCCATAATGATCCTTGTGGTATGCACATCCTTCTCTCTCGGAACAAGAATCCCTCATGGATGTAAAACTTGTCATGACTCCCTGTGCCACACTCCTTGTAGCTCTCAGCAAAGTCAGGATCATCCTTGTATAGGTCCTTGATGTGCTTGAATCCTAGGACCTTTGCCTCCATGGTGGATATCAAGGCAAACCTCCTTGATAGTGCATTGGCTACCACATTATCTTTGCCCTTCTTGTACTTGATGACGTACGGGAAGGTCTCTATGAACTCCATCCACCTGGCATGTCTCCTCTTGAGATTGGTTTGCCCTCTGAGGTGTTTGAGAGTCTCGTGATCAGTGTGGATCACAAACTCCTTGGACAGCAAGTAATGCTGCCAAGTTTCCAATGCTCGGACAAGGGCATAAAGCTCCTTGTCATAAGTAGGGTAGTTCAGTGAGGCACCACCTAGTTTCTTACTGAAGTATGCCACTGGTCTCCCTCCTTGGGTTAGCACTGCTCCTATGCATATTCCAGAGGCTCTTCCCTAGTGTAGTCCTGAGAAGAGTCGACAATGTCCGGTTGACTACTTCAGTTTGGCCATCTGTTTGAGGATGGCAGGTGGTAGAGAAGAGCAGCTTCGTGCATAGCTTCCTCCAGAGGGTCCTCCAGAAGTGGCTGAGGAACTTGATGTCCCTGTCTGACATGATGGTTCTTGGCACTCCGTGAATCCGTACTATCTCCCTGAAGAACAGATCGGCTGTTTGCGTGGCATCATTGACATTGGCACATGGGATGAAATGTGCCATCTTGGGAAATCTGTCCACCACTACAAAGATAGAATCTTTGTGGTTAATTTTGGGTAGACATAGAACAATGTCCATTGAGATTTCCACCCATGGATGTGTAGGTATGGGCAAAGGGAGATACAACCCGTGAGAGTGCCCTCGAGACTTCGCCTTTTTGCAAGTGATGCACCTTGCCCAATGGGCTTCTACTGACCTTTTGATGTGTGGCCAATAGAAGTGCTCCTTGACCACTGCTAGTGTCTTGTCGACACCAAAGTGGCCCATGAGCCCTCCTGATGAGGACATCAGGTCGTACATCCAGCCAGGAGACCAGACTGGCCGACCAGGAAGCTTGCCCGAGACAGCAGGACCATCTGGCGCGCCTGCCGGACCAGACAGTACCGCCGGACCTTCGACCTATAGGACCAGACCGGTCAACATCGCCGGCGGAGAGGCCCAAGCTTCCGGCACACTTGGTGGGGACGTGAATGACACCGCCGGTCCCCCTGATGACACCGCCGACTCCGGGATCAACTTGGCCGGTCCTGAAGTCATTCCGGCCAGTACCGCGCACAATCCAGCCGGTACAGGCCATCCAGCCGAGTACACGCACACTTCCACTTCTACACAAGAGGACTCGGACCAAATGAGCTACCAGCTCCAGGACATGCACTTAGAGGAAGTATCTACACCAGTGGTACCTCCAGGAGCAATGACAAGAAGCAGATCAAGAGCACTCTTCCACAAATTCAGCTTATGGGTCGACAAGCTTCTAGAGGAAGAGCAGCTAAGGACAATGGGCCAGAAGAGGAAATTAGAGTCCAAAGGCTTCTCAACAACACAAGGAACATCAGAGACTTGGGCTTTAGTGGCAAGAGAGGTCAGGGCCCAAAGATATTTAACCCTACTCCAAGTCGAAGACTAGGAGCAAGGCGCGTGCATGCCACAAGGACGGCCACCTTCCATTTCTTGGCCGTGAGGTGAGTTAAGGTAAGTTTACATTTGAATATATGCCTCTTTCTGTTTTGCAGGGTAGGATCTAGTTGCTTTACATTTTTGAGTCAAGAACATTTTAGGAATAGGTCCTTTTTCGGTTATGCACTTTTGTATCTTTTCCTTTTGTGCACTTTTGTAAACTTTCCTTTTCTTTATTTGTCGACCCTAGAAGGTCAAGCTGTCGAGCATATTAATAAGGCTCCTTCCAGCATTGTAGTTCGACAACCTTTTTGATTATTAATAAAGTAGAACTTTTCCCTACGAGTTTTCTCTCAAGAGAGACTTGTGCTTAGAACCTAGTTGAGACCAGCCCTCCTAGCTCTAAGTTTGTGATTTATCACGAGGTTCATCACCCTCGTGTGGTTCACTTCACCCTTCCATCGTTTACCAACCAGAAAACCCCTATCCAGAAGCCTAAGGTTGAGTTTCTCACCTAATCTTCTACAAACAGCCCACGCGCATACATCCTTGAATCAAGGCTTGTATCATTTTGGTATCAGAGCTTAAAGCTCCTAAACCAGGTTGTTTCTATCCTTTTGCTTGTTTTGTTTTGTATTCTTGCATTAGTTTAAGTCGCATTCAAGAAAAATCAAAAAAAATAACCTCAAACTCCAAACCGAGTGCATCTAGCCTCCTACGTGTATCACTAGGGTTTAGATTCACTTTTTGCATTGCATTCACGTTTTCCTTTTTGTTTAATTCATATTTCCATTAGTTTTAAGTTAAATTAAAAAGAAAACAAAAAGAAAAGAAAAGAAAATAGGAAAATACACAAAAGAATTCGAATTGGACAGCTAGCACAAGTTGTCTAGGAAGTTTCCTTTTTTTTCGAATTTCCTTTCCTTAGAATTTTCCTTTTTGCATTTTTTTCAAATCCCATATAAAAGAAACTCTCCTAATAATTTAGGAGTACCCTAATTATCTTCTTTCTTTGTAGCACACCATGGGAGAAGAGAATAGAGACGCAGCTGAAGCCATGATGGCCATGTTCACCACACTCCAAACACAACTCACATCCATAGGCGAGAGGTTGGAGCACGTGGAAAGACCGGTGAGATTCCAGGCCATAAGGCACGTGAGAGCTGAGCAAGACCGTCCTGAGGGTCCTGAGCACCTTAGGACACGGCACGAACAGGAGGAACCCCAGCCAGATGGAGATGAGGACACACAACCTCATAAGTATCACCATAGGCCGAGAGGACCTCCACGGCAACCAGAGGCAGAAGATGATGGCTTTGAGCCATATGGTCTTCACCAGAGGCCAAGAATGCCTCCTAGACATCATGAGGATGGAGCTGAACACACCTACAACCGGGTAATTCATCCTGATGTTAAACTAACTCCTCCAAGTTTTGCAGGAAAAGTAGACCCCGAGGCTTACCTAGATTGGGAGAGAAGAATGGATCATATCTTTGATCATTACACCCAACCAGGGCCTAGGAGAGTCTCAATGGCAGTAGCACAACTCACGGACAATGCCCTCATCTGGTGGGATCGTGAGGTATCCGACAGAAGGAGGAAGAGAATGAGGCCCGTAGACTCATGGGTCGACATGAAAGACCTCATGCGACAAAGGTATGTTCCACCCTACTTCCATAGGGATTTGCAACGACGTTTTCGTACTCTTAAGCAGGGTACCAGATCAGTAGAGGAGTACTATGAAGAGTTCGAGAGGTTAAGGAACAGATTGGAGCTCAATGATGATGAAGAAGCATTGATGGCGCAATTCTTGGATGGACTCCAAGAAAGGATCAGCTGCAAGGTGGAAAGGCAAATCTACAACGACTTCAAGGACTTGTTCCACCTATCTGTGCAAGCTGAACAGCACATCAAACGTAAGAGCCAAGACATCCGCAGCAAGCCTAAGACACCTTGGGCACCAAGCAACATGCCTAAGACAGTGGACAAAGGCAAAAGCGTAGAGATCGAGTCAAGGTTCAAGAGCAAGCCTCCTGAACCCACCCGTGACCAGAGAGAGCCTGGTAAGTCTTCTAACCCTCAAAGATCACGTGACATAACTTGTTTCAAGTGTAGGGACGTGGACACATCTCAAGGAGTGCCCAAACAACCGAGTCATGCTGATTACGGAGGCAGGAGAATATGAGTCCCAAGATGAAGAGGACTATGAACCAGAAGGAGAATATGGTGACATTGAGTACCCTGATGTGGGGAAGTGCTGGTCACTAGACGATCCTCAGTGCAATGGTGGATCCTTCAGAGACCATCCAAAGGGAGAACATCTTCCACAGCCGCTGCACCATCAAGGAAAGGTATGTAACCTCATCATAGATGGTGGTTCTTGCACTAACGTTGCTAGTGCGTATATGGTTGATAAGCTAGGTCTAGAGAGGACACGGCATCCTCGACCATATAGACTGAGATGGCTTGATGACAAAGTGGAGCTCAAGATTCATGAGCAAGTCACTGTGCCATTCAGTGTGGGCAAGTACCAAGACCAGGTCGTGCGACGTGGTGCCCATGCAAGCTGGCCATCTTCTACTAGGAAGACCATGGCAGTTTGACAAAGAGACCAGGCATGATGGCAGAACCAATCTCTACACCTTCGTGCATGACAAGAGAAAGGTCAGCCTAGCTCCTCTTACACCTGCCCAAGTACATGAGCTACAACTCCAAATGAGTAAGGAAAAGAAACTTGTCAAGTCTAACTTTCTTATTCAACCTAGTCATGTCCGGAGAGCTTTAGCCTCAAGGACTTAATGTTACTAATGGTTTTCAAGGAAGTGTTGAGTATAGAACAGGGACAGGTAGAGCTACCTCATGAAGTAGCAACACTCCTCAACAAATTCCAGGATGTATTTCCAGAGGAGATACCAGCAGGCTTGCCTCCTTTACGTGGCATAGAACACCAGATTGATCTAGTGCCCGGAGCAGCCCTGCCCAACCGCCAGCCTACCGGATGAGTCCAGAGGAGTCCAAGGAGCTTGAGAAGCAAGTCAAGGAGCTCCTGGAGAAAGGATATGTTCGAGAGAGCCTCAGTCCATGTGCTGTACCAGTGCTACCTAGTGCCCAAGAAGGATGGAACTTGGCGCATGTGTGTGGACTGCCGAGCCATCAACAACATCACAGTCAAGTATAGGCATCCAATACCACGACTGGATGACATGCTAGATGAGCTGAGTGGAGCCACGATCTTCTCCAAGATAGACCTCAAAGTGGATACCACCAGGTAAGAATGAAGGAAGGTGATGAGTGGAAAACCGCTTTCAAGACAAAGCAAGGACTCTATGAGTGGACAGTCATGCCATTTGGCTTGACTAATGCCCCAAGCACCTTCATGCGCCTTATGAACCAAGTTCTTAGGGCGTACATCAGTAAGTTCGTAGTAGTTTACTTTGATGACATTTTGGTTTATAGTAAGTGCCTATGGGAACACCTCACACATCTTGAGATGGTACTTAAAACCCTTCGACAAGAAGAGCTTTATGCCAATCTCAAGAAGTGCACCTTTTTTACTGATAAGCTTGTCTTTTTAGGTTTTGTTGTGAGTTCACAGGGCCTACAGGTTGATGAAGAGAAGATTCGAGCCATACAAGAATGGCCAACACCAGGAAACATCAACCAAGTGAGGAGCTTCCACGGACTGGCCAGC
>CM032157.1:19974845-20001034 GCA_018901935.1 Pugionium cornutum
GCACACTTCATTCCATGTGACAATGTCAATGATGCCACAAAAACAGCTGAGCTGTTATTCAGGGAGATAGTACGGCTTCATGGAGTGCCAAGGACCATCGTATCAGACAGGGACACCAAGTTCCTCAGCCATTTCTGGAGGACCCTTTGGAGAAAGCTAGGCAAGAAGCTACTCTTATCTACCACCTGCCATCCTCAAACCGATGGCCAAACTGAAGTTGTCAACAGGACACTATCAACCCTTCTCAGAACTACACTAGGGAAGAACCTAAAGACTTGGGTGGAGTGCCTGCCATTCATTGAGTTCGCCTACAACCCAGCCGTGCACTCAGCAACCAAGAAGACACCATTTGAAGTGGTATACGGCTTCAACCCTCTCACCCCATTAGAGCAAACACCACTACCACCAGCTGAGATGACCAACCTCAACGGAGCATCCAAGGCAGAGTTCATAAGGAGGTTACACCAGAAGGTAGCAGAAAATTTGGTGAAGAGGACCGGACAGTACGTGACTCATGCCAACAAGGAAGAAAGGAGGTGATCTTTCAACCAGGCGATTGGGTGTGGCTACACCTACGCAGGAGAGGTTCCCAAACCTAAGGAGTTCCAAGCTAGCACCAAGAGGAGATGGACCATTCAGAGTGCTCGAGAGGATCAACAACAATGCCTACCGGATCGAGCTCCCAGGTGAGTTTAATGTGTCCAATACGTTCAATGTTACTGACTTAGCCCCTTTCCATGCAGGTGAACCAGTTTTGAGGACAAAACCTACTGAAGAGGGAGGGGATGATGAGGACATCAGGTCGTACATCCAGCCAGGAGACCAGACTGGCCGACCAGGAAGCTTGCCCGAGACAGCCGGACCATCTGGCACGCCTGCCGGTCCAAGCAGTACCGCCGGACCCTCGACCAATAGGACCAGAGCAACCAGCATTGCCGGCGGAGAGGCCCAAGCTTCCGGCACACTTGGTGGGGACGTGGATGACACCACCGGTCCCCTTGGTGATGCCACCAACTCCGGGATCAACTTGGCCGGTCCTGAAGGCATTCCGGCCAGTACCTCGCACAGTCCAGCCGGTACAGCCGATCCAGCCGAGTGCACGAGCATTTCAACTTCTACACAAGGAAACTCGGACCAGATAAGCTACCAGCTTCAGGACATGCATCTAGAGGAAGTATCTACACCAGTAGTGCCACCAGGAGCAATGACAAGGAGTAGATCAAGAGCACATTCCACAAGTTCAGCTTATGGGTGGACAAGCTCCTAGAGGAAGATCGACTAAGGACAATGGGCCAGAAGTACAAAGAAGAGTCCAAAGGCTTCTCAACAATGCAAGGAACTTCAGAGACTTGGGCTTTAGTGGCAAGAGAGGTCAGGGCCCAAAGATTCTTAACCCTACTCCAAGTCAAAGACTAGGAGCAAGGTGCTTGCATGCCACAAGGACGGCCACCTTCCATTTCTTGGCCGTGAGGTAAGTAAGGTAAGTTTCAATTCGAATATATGCCTCTTTCTGTTTTGCAGGGTAGGATCTAGATGCTTTACATTTTGAGTCAAGAACATTTTAGGAATAGGTCCTTTTTCGGTTATACACTTTTGTATCTTTTCCATTTGTGCACTTTTGTAAACTTTCCTTTTCTTTATTTGAGTCGACCCTAGAAGGTCAAGCTGTCGAGCATATTAATAAGGCTCCTTCCAGCATTGTAGTTCGACAACCTTTTTGATATTAATAAAGTAGAACTTTCTTCCAACAAGTTTTCTCTCTAAGAATCTTGTGCGCTTAGAACCTAGTTGAGACCAGCCCTCCTAGCTCTAAGTTTGTGATTTATCGCGAGGTTCATCACCCCTCGTGTGGTTCACTTCACCCTTCCATCGAATACCAACCCAAAAACCCCTATCCAAGAAGTCTAAGGTCGAGTTTCTCACATAACCTTCTCCAAACAGCCCACGCACATATAAGCCTTGAATCGAGGCTTGTATCATTTTGGTATCAGAGTTTAAAGCTCCTAAACCAGGATGTTTCTATCCTTTAACTAGTTTTGTTTCTTGTTCTTGGATTAGTTTAAGTTTTATTCAAGACAATAAAAAAAATAACATCTAAGTTCATACCGAGTGCATCTAGTTCCTACGTGCATCACTCGGTTCTAGAATCATTCTTGCATTACAATTTTCGACTTTCCTTTTTGTTAGAATCATATTTCTATTATTTTTAAGTTAAATTAAAAGAAAACAAAAAGAAAATAGGAAAATACCAAAAGAATTTGAAATGGACAGCTAGCAATAGTTGTCAAGAAAGTTTCCAGTTTTTTTCAAATCTCCATATTTTCGAATTTTCCATTTATCAGATTTTCCTTTTTGCATTTTTCGAATCCTCTTATAAAAGAAAACCCTCCTAATAATTAAGGACCAGAATAACTTGTCTTCTTTCTTTGTAGTACGCAATGGCAGAAGAGATAGAGAAGCAACCGAAGCCATGATGGCCATGTTCACCACCCTCCAAACGCAACTCGCATCAATAGGCGAGAGATTAGAGCACGTGGAGAGGGCTGTGATATTCCAGGCCATAAGGCACGTGGGAGCTGAGCAAGACCGTGCTGAGGGTCCTGAGCACCTTAGGACACGGCATGAACAGGAGGAGCCCCAGCCAAATGGAGATGAGGACACACAACCTCATAACTATCACCATAGGCCGAGAGGACCTCCACAGCAACCAGAGGTAGAAGATGATGGCTTTGAGCCATATGGTCTTCACCAGAGATCAAGGATGCCTCCTAGACATCATGAGGACGGAGATGAACACGCCTACAACCGGGTAACTCATCCTGATGTTAAGCTAACTCCTCCAAGTTTTGCAGCAAAAGTAGACCCCGAGGCTAACCTAGATTGGGAGAGAAGAATGGATCATATCTTCGATCATTACAACCAACCAGGGCCTAGGAGAGTGATACAAGCCTCGATTCAAGGCTTATATGCGCGTGGGCTGTTTGGAGAAGGTTAGGTGAGAAACTTGACCTTAGACTTCTTGGATAGGGGTTCTTGGGTTGGTATTTGATGGAAGGGTGAAGTGAACCACACGAGGGGTGATGAACCTCGTGATAAATCACAAACTTAGAGCTAGGAGGGCTGGTCTCAACTAGGTTCTAAGCGCACAAGATTCTTAGAGAGAAAACTTGTAATTAAATTCGATCCTTATTAATTAGCAAAAAAGTTCTCGAACTACAATGCTGGAAGGAGCCTTATTAATATGCTCGACAGCTTGACCTTCTAGGGTCGACTAAAATAAAGAAAAGGAAAGTTTACAAAAGTGCACAAATGGAAAAGATACAAAAGTGCATAACCGAAAAAGGACCTATTCCTAAAAAGTTCTTGACTCAAAAAAGTAAACAATCTAGATCATACCCTGCAAAATAGAAAGAGGCATATATTCGAATTGAAACTTACCTTACTTACCTCACGGCCAAGATATGGAAGGTGGCCATCCTTGTGGCATGCACGCGCCTTGCTCCTAGTCATCGACTTGGAGTAGGGTTAGGAATCTTTGGGCCCTGACCTCTCTTGCCACTAAAGCCCAAGTCTCTGAAGTCCCTTGCATTGTTGAGAAGCCCTTGGACTCTTCTTTAGACTTCTAGCCCATTGTCCTTAGTTGATCTTCCTCTAGGAGCTTGTCGACCCATAAGCTAAATTTGTGGAAGAGTGCTCTTGATCTGCTCCTTGTCATTGCTCCTGGTGGTATTACTGGTGTGGAGACTTCCTCTAGATGCATGTCCTGAAGCTGGTAGCTTATCTGGTCCGAGTTTCCTTGATTAGAAGTTGAAATGCTCGTGTACTCGGCTGGATCAGCTGTACCGGCTGGACTGTGCGACGTACTGGCCGGAATGCCTTCAGGACCGGCCAAGTTGATCCCGGAGTCGGCGGCATCACCAAGGGGGCCGGCGGTGTCATCCACATCACCACCAAGTGTGCCGGAAGCTTGGGCCTCTCCGCCGGCAATGCTGATTGGTCATGTCCTATTGGTCGAGGGTCCGGCGGTACTTCTTGGGCCGGCAGGCGTACCAATTGGCCCGGCTGTCTCGGGCAAGCTTCCTGGTCGGCCAGTCTGGTCTCCTGGCTGGACATACGACCTGATGTCCTCATCATCCCCTCCCTCTTCAGTAAGTTTTGACCTCAAAACTTGTTCATCTGCATGGAAAGGGGCTAAGTCAGTTACGTTGAACGTGTTGGACACACTAAACTCACCTGGGAGCTCGATCCGGTAGGCATTGTTGTTGATCCTCTCCAGCACTCTGAATGGTCCATCTCCTCTTGATGCAAGCTTGGAACTCCTTAGGTTGGGGAAACTCTCCTGCCGTAGGTGTAGCCACACCCAATCGCCTGGTTGAAAGATCACCTCCTTTCTTCCCTTGTTGGCATAAGTCACGTACTGCCCGGTCCTCTTCTCCAAGTTTTCTGCTACCTTCCGGTGTAACTTCCTTATGAACTCTGCCTTGGATGCTCCATTGAGGTTGGTCATCTCTGCTGGTGGCAGTGGCGTTTGCTCCAATGGGGTGAGAGGGTTGAAGCCGTATACTACTTCAAATGGTGTCTTCTTGGTTGCTGAGTGCACGGCTCGGTTGTAAGCGAACTCTATGAATGGCAGGCACTCCACCCAAGTCTTGAGGTTCTTCCCTAGTGTTGTCCTGAGAAGAGTTGATAGTGTCCTGTTGACACCTTCAGTTTGGCTATCGGTTTGAGGATGGCAGGTGGTAGAGAAGAGTAGCTTCGTGCCTAGCTTCCTCCAAAGGGTCCTCCAGAAATGGCTGAGGAACTTTTTGTCCCTGTCTGATACGATGGTCCTTGGCACTCCATGAAGCCGTACTATCTCCCTGAAGAACAGCTCGGCTGTTTGCGAGGCATCATTGACATTGGCACACGGAATGAAGTGTGCCATCTTGGAGAATCTGTCCACCCCTACAAAGATTGCATCCTTGTGGTTGATCTTGGGCAGTCCTAGAACAAAGTCCATTGATATATCCACCCATAGATGCGTCGGTATGGGCAGTGGGAGATACAACCCGTGAGGTTGCACTCGGGACTTTGCCTTCTTGCAAGTGATGAACCTTGCACAATGATCTTCTACTGTCCTCTTGATGTGTGGCCAGTAGAAGTGCTCCTTGACCACTGCTAGAGTCTTGTCAACACCAAAGTGGCCCATGAGTCCTCCTCCATGAGCTTCTCGGATGATAAGCTCCCTTAATGATCCTTTTGGTATGCACAACCTTCTTTCTCGGAACAAGAATCCCTCATGGATGTAAAACTTGCCATGACTCCCTGTGCCATACTCCTTGTAGCTCTCAGCAAAGTCAGGGTCATCCTTATTTAGGTCCTTGATGTGCTCGAATCCAAGGACCTTTGCCTCCATGGTGGATATCAAGGCAAACCTCCTTGATAGTGCATCGGTTACCACATTGTCTTTGCCCTTCTTGTACTTGATGACGTACGGGAAGGTCTCTATGAACTCCATCCACCTGGCATGTCTCCTCTTGAGATTGGTTTGCCCTCTGAGGTGTTTGAGAGTCTCGTGATAAGTGTGGATCAGAAACTCCTTGGACAGCAAGTAATGCTGCCAAGTCTCCAATGCTCGGACAAGGGCATAAAGCTCCTTGTCATAAGTGGGGTAGTTCAGTGAGGCACCACCTAGCTTCTCACTGAAGTATGCCACTGGTCTCCCTCCATGGGTTAGCACTGCTCCTATGCCTATTCCAGAGGCACCACACTCCACTTCAAACGTCTTGTTGAAGTCGGGCAGGACTAGCACTGGTGCATGTGTAAGGCTATCCTTCATGGCCTGGAATGCCTTCTCCTGAGCTTCTCCCCAGCTGAATCCCACGTTCTTCTTCACTACTGCCGTCAATGGTGAGGCAATACTCCTGAAGTTGGGCACGAGTCTCCGATAGAAGCTGGCCAGTCCGTGGAAGCTCCTTACTTGGCTGATGTTGCCTGGTGTTGGCCATTCTTGTATGGCTCGAACCTTCTCTTCATCAACCTGTAGGCCCTGTGAACTTACAACAAAACCTAAAAAGACAAGTTTATCAGTACAAAAGACGCACTTCTTGAGATTGGCATAAAGCTCTTCTTGTCGAAGGGTTTTAAGTACCATCTCAAGATGTGTGAGGTGTTCCCGTAGGCACTTACTATAAACTAATATATCATCAAAGTAAACCACTACAAACTTACTGATGTAAGCCCTAAGAACTTGGTTCATAAGGCACATGAAGGTGCTTGGGGCATTACTCAAGCCGCGAATGGCATGACTGTCCACTCGTATAGCCCTTGCTTTGTCTTGAAAGCAGTCTTCCATTCATCACCTTCCTTCATCCTGACCTGGTGGTATCCACTCTTGAGGTCTATCTTGGAGAAGACCGTGGCTCCACTCAGCTCATCTAGCATGTCATCCAGCCGTGGTATTGGATGCCAGTACTTGACTGTGATGTTGTTGATTGCTCGGCAGTCCACGCACATTCACCAAGTCCCATCCTTCTTGGGAACTAGTAGCACTGGTATGGCACACTGACTGAGGCTCTCTCGAACATAGCCTGATACAAGCCTTGATTCAAGGATGTATGCGCGTGGGCTGTTTGTAGAAGATTAGGTGAGAAACTCAACCTTAGGCTTCTGGATAAGGGTTTTCTGGTTGGTAAACGATGGAAGGGTGAGGTGAACCACACGAGGGGTGATGAACCTCGTGATAAATCACAAACTTAGAGCTAGGAGGGCTGGTCTCAACTAGGTTCTAAGCTCTGAGAGCGAGGGAAAAAGTTCTACTTTATTAATAATCAAAAGGTTGTCGAACTACAATGCTGGAAGGAGCCTTATTAATATGCTCGACAGCTTGACCTACTAGGGTCGACTCAAATAAGAAAAAGGAAAGTTTACAAAAGTGCACAAAAGGAAAAAAAAAAGTGTATAACCTAAAAAGGACCTATTCCTAAAATGTTCTTGACTCAAAAATGTAAAGCAACTAGATCCTACCCTGCAAAACAGAAAGAGGCATATATTCGAATGTAAACTTACCTTAACTCACCTCACGGCCAAGAAATGGAAGGTGGCCGTCCTTGTGGCATGCACGCGCCTTGCTCCTAGTCTTCGACTTGGAGTAGGGTTAAATATCTTTGGGCCCTGACCTCTCTTGCCACTAAAGCCCAAGTCTCTGATGTTCTTTGTGTTGTTGAGGAGCCTTTGGACTCTAATTTGCTCTTCTGGCCCATTGTCCTTAGCTGCTCTTCCTCTAGAACCTTGTCGACCCATAAGCTGAATTTGTGGAAGAGTGCTCTTGATCTGCTTCTTGTCATTGCTCCTGGAGGTACCACTGGTGTAGATACTTCCTCTAAGTGCATGTCCTGGAGCTGGTAGCTCATTTGGTCCGAGTCCTCTTTTGTAGAAGTGGAAGTGTGCGTGTACTCGGCTGGATGGCCTGTACCGGCTGGATTGTGCGCGGTACTGGCCGGAATGACTTCAGGACCGGCCAAGTTGATCCCGGAGTCGGCGGTGTCATCAGGGGGACCGGCGGTGTCATTCACATCCCCACCAAGTGTGCCGGAAGCTTGGGCCTCTCCGCCGGCGATGTTGACCGGTCTGGTCCTATAGGTCGAAGGTCCAGCGGTACTGTCTGGTCCGGCAGGCGCGCCAGATGGTCCTGCTGTCTCGGGCAAGCTTCCTGGTCGGCCAGTCTGGTCACCTGGCTGGATGTACGACCTGATGTCCTCATCATAGCCTTTCTCCAGGAGGTCCTTGACTTGCTTCTCAAGCTCCTTGGACTCCTCTGGACTCATCCGGTAGGCTGGCCGGTTGGGCAGGGCTGCTCCAGGCACTAGGTCGATCTGGTGTTCTATGCCACATAAAGGAGGCAAGCCTGCTGGTATCTCCTCTGGAAACACATCCTGGAACTTGTTGAGGAGAGTTGCTACTTCAGGAGGTAGCTCTACCTGTTCTTTTTCTACATTCAACACTTCTTTGAAAACCATTAGTAGCATTAGATCCTTCGAGGCTAAAGATCTCCGGACATGACTCGGTTGAATAAGAAAGTTAGATTTAATGAGCTTCTTTTCCTTACTCATTTGCTGTTGAAGCTCATGTACCTGGGCAGGTGTGAGAGGAGCTAGGCTGACCTTTCTCTTGTCATGCACGAAAGTGTAGAGATTGGTTCGGCCATCATGCCTGGTCTCCTTGTCAAACTGCCATGGTCTTCCTAGCAGAAGATGGCCAGCTTGCATGGGCACCACATCGCACACGACTTGGTCTTGGTACTTGCCCACACTGAATGGCACAGTGACTTGCTCATGGATCTTGAGCTCCACTTTGTCATCGAGCCATCTCAGTCCATATGGTCGAGGATGCCTTGTCTTCTCTAGACCTAGCTTATCAACCATATATGCACTAGCAATGTTAGTGCAAGAACCACCATCTATGATGAGGTTACATACCTTGCCCTTGATAGTGCAATGGCTATGGAAGATGTTCTCCCTTTGGATGGTCTCTGAAGGATCCACCATTGCACTGAGGATGCGTCTAGTGACCAGCACTTCCCCCACATCAGGGTACTCAATGTCACCGTATCCTTCTTCTGGTTCATAGTCCTCTTCATCTTGGGACTCATATTCTCCAGCCTCCGTAATCAGCATGACCCGGTTGTTTGGGCACTCCCTTGAGATGTTTCCACGACCCCTACACTTGAAACAAGTGATGTCACATGATCTTTGAGGGTTAGAAGACTTACTAGGCTCTCTCTGGTCACGGGTGGGTTCAGGAGGCTTGCTCTTGAACCTTGACTCGATCTCTATGCTCTTGCCTTTGTCTACGGGCTTGGGAATGTTGATTGGTGCCCAAGGCATCTTAGGTTTGCTGCGGATGTCTCGGCTCTTACGTTTGATGTGCTGCTCAGCCTGGACAGATAGGTGGAACAAGTCTTTGAAGTCATTGTAGATTTGCCTTTCCACCTTGCGGCTGACTCTTTCTTGGAGTCCATCCAAGAATCGTGGCATCAATGCTTCTTCATCATCATTGAGCTCCAGCCTGTTCCTTAGCTTCTCGAACTCTTCATAGTACTCCTCTACTGATCTGGTACCCTGCTCAAGAGTACGAAAACGACGTTGCAAGTCTCTATAAAGGTAAGGTGGAACAAACCTTTGTCGCATGAGGTCTTTCATGTAGACCCATGAGTCTATGGGCCTCATTCTTTTCCTCCATTTGTCAGATACCTCACGATCCCACCAGATGAGGGCATTGTCCATGAGTTGTGCTACTGCCATTGAGACTCTCTGATACAAGCCTCGATTCAAGGCTTATATGCGAGTGGGCTGTTTAGAGAAGTTTAGGTGAGAAACTCAACCTTAGGCTTCTGGATGGGGGTTTTCTGGTTGGTAAAAGATGGAAGGGTGAAGTGAACCACACGAGGGGTGATGAACCTCGTGATAAATCACAAACTTAGAGCTAGGAGGGCTGGTCTCAACTAGATTCTAAGCGCACAAGATTCTTGCGAGAAAACTTGTTGGGGAAAAAAGTTCTATCTTTATTAATATCAAAAAGGTTGTCGAACTACAATACTGGAAGGAGCCTTATTAATATGCTCGACAGCTTGACCTTCTAGGGTCGACCCAAATAAGAAAAGACCCAAATAAGAAAAGGAAAACTTACAAAAGTGCACAAAGGAAAAGATACAAAAGTGTATAATCGAAAAAGGACCTATTCCTAAAATTTCTTTGACTCAATAAAGTAAATATTCTAGATCCTACCCTGCAAAACAGAAAGAGGCATATATTCGAATTGAAACTTACCTTAACTTACCTCATGGCCAAGAAATGGAAGGTGGCCGTCCTTGTTGCATGCACGCGCCTTGCTCCTAGTCTTCGACTTGAAGTAGGGTTAAGAATCTTTGGGCCCTGACCTGTCTTGCCACTAAAGCCAAAGTCTCTGATGTCCCTTGTGTTGTTTAGAAGCCTTTGGACTCTACTTTTCTCTTCTAGCCCATTGTCCTTAGCTGATCTTCCTCTAGGAGCTTGTCCACCCATAAGCTGAATTTGTGGAAGAGTGCCCTTGATCTGCTTCTTGTCATTGCACCTGGTGGCACTACTGGTGTGGATACTTCCTCTAGATGCATGTCCTGAAGCTGGTAGCTTATCTGGTCCGAGTTTCTTTGTGTGGAAGTTGAATTGCTCGTGCACTCGGCTGTACCGGCTGGACTGTGCGAGGTACTGGCCGGAATGCCTTCAGGACCGGCCAAGTTGATCCTGGAATTGGTGGCATCACCAAGGGGACCGGCGGTGTCATCCACGTCCCCACCAAGTGTGCCGGAAGCTTGGGCCTCTCCGCCGGCAATGCTGGTTGCTCTGGTCCTATTGGTCGAGGGTCCGGCGGTACTGCTTGGACCGGCAGGCGTGCCAGATGGTCCGGCTGTCTCGGGACAGCTTCCTGGTCAGCCAGTCTGGTCTCCTAGCTGGATGTACGACCTGATGTTCTCATCATCCCCTCTGATACAAGCCTTGATTCAAGGATGTATGCGCATGGGCTGTTTGTAGAAGATTAGGTGAGAAACTCAACCTTAGGCTTCTGGATAGGGGTTTTCTGGTTGGTAAACGATGGAAGGGTGAAGTGAACCACACGAGGGGTGATGAACCTCGTGATAAATCACAAACTTAGAGCTAGGAGGGCTGGTCTCAACTAGGTTCTAAGCGCACAAGTCTCTTGAGAGAATACTTGTTGAAAGAAAATTCGATCTTTATTAATTATCAAAAAGGTTGTCGAACTACAATGCTGGAAGGAGCCTTATTAATATGCTCGACAGCTTGACCTTCTAGGGTCGACACAAATAAAGAAAAAGGAAAGTTTACAAAAGTGCACAAAGGAAAAGATACAAAAGTGCATAACCGAAAAAAGGACCTATTCCTAAAATGTTCTTGACTCAAAAATGTAAAGCAACTAGATCCTACCCTGCAAAAAAGAAAGAGGCATATATTCGAATGTAAACTTACCTTAACTCACCTCACGGCCAAGATATGGAAGGTGGCCGTCCTTGTGGCATGCACGCGCCTTGCTCCTAGTCTTCGACTTGGAGTAGGGTTACAAATCTTTGGGCCTTGACCTCTCTTGCCACTAAAGCCCAAGTCTCTGATGTCCCTTGTGTTGTTGAGAAGCCATTGGACTCTTCCTTGCACTTCTGGCCCATTGTCCTTAGTCAATCTTCCTCTAGGAGCTTGTTGACCCATAAGCAGAATTTGTGGAAGAGTGCCTTGATCTGCTTCTTGTCATTGCTCCTTGAGGTACCACTGGTGTAGATACTTCCTCTAAGTGCATGTCCTGGAGCTGGTAGCTCATTTGGTCCGAGTCCTCTTGTGTAGAAGTGGAAGTGCGCGTGTACTCGGCTGGATCGCCTGTACCGGCTGGATCGCCTGTACCGGCTGGACTGTGCGCGGTACTGGCCGGAATGACTTCAGGACCGGCCAAGTTGATCCCGGAGTCGGCGGTGTCATCAGGGGGACCGGCGGTGTCATTCACGTCCCCACCAAGTGTGCCGGAAGCTTGGGCCTCTCCACCGGCGATGTTGACCGGTCTGGTCCTATAGGTCGAGGGTCCGCGGTACTGTCTGGTCCGGCAGGCGCACCAGATGGTCCTGCTGTCTCGGGCAAGCTTCCTGGCCGGCCAGTCTGGTCTCCTGGCTGGATGTACGACCTGATGTTCTCATCATTCCCTCCCTCTTCAGTAGGTTTTGTCCTCAAACTGGATCATCTGCATGGAAAGGGGCCAAGTCAGTGACATTAAACGTATTGGACACATTAAACTCACCTGGAAGCTCGATCCGGTAGGCGTTGTTGTTGATCCTCTCGAGCACTCTGAATGGTCCATCTCCTCTTGGTGCTAGCTTGGAACTCCTTAGGTTTGGGAACCTCTCCTGCCGAGGTGTAGCCACACCCAATCGCCTGGTTGAAAGATCACCTCCTTTCTTCCCTTGTTGGCATGAGTCACGTACTGTCCGGTCCTCTTCTCCAAGTTTTCTGCTACCTTCTGGTGTAGCCTCCTTATGAACTCTGCTTTGGATGCTCCGTTGAGGTTGGTCATCTCAGCTGGTGGCAGTGGTGTTTGCTCCGGTGGGGTGAGAGGGTTGAAGCCGTATACCACTTCAAATGGTGTCTTCTTGGTTGCTGAGTGCACGGCTCTGTTGTAGGCGAACTCAATGAATGGCAGGCACTCCACCCAAGTCTTTAGGTTCTTCCCTAGTGTTGTTCTGAGAAGAGTTGATAGGGTCCTGTTGACAACTTCAGTTTGGCCATCGGTTTGAGGATGGCAAGTGGTTGAGAAGAGTAGCTTCGTGCCTAGTTTTCTCCAAAGGGTCCTCCAGAAATGGCTGAGGAACTTGGTGTCCCTATCTGATACGATGGTCCTTGGCACTCCATGAAGCCGCATTTATCTCCCTGAAGAACAGCTCAGCTGTTTGTGTTGCATCATTGACATTGGCACATGGGATGAAATGTGCCATCTTGGAGAATCTGTTCACCACTACAAAGATTGCATCTTTGTGGTTGATCTTGGGCAGACCTAGAACAAAATCCATCGAGATGTCCACCCATGGATGTGTTGGTATGGGCAGTGGGAGATACAACCCGTGAGGTTGCACTCGGACTTTGCCTTCTTGCAAGTAATGCATCTTGCACAATGTGCTTCTACTGTCCTCTTGATGTGTGGCCAGTAGAAGTGCTCCTTGACCACTGCTAGAGTCTTGTCGACACCAAAGTGGCCCATGAGTCCTCCTCCATGAGCTTCTGGGAAGATAAGCTCCCTTAGTGATCCCTGTGGTATGCACAGCCTTCTTTCTCGGAACAAGAATCCCTCATGGATGTAGAATTTGCCATGACTCCTGTGCTACACTCCTTGTAGCTCTCAGCAAGGTCAGGATCATCCTTGTATAGATCCTTGATGTGCTCGAATCCTAGGACCTTTGCCTCCATGGTTAATATCAAGGCAAACCTCCTTGATAGTGCATCGGCTACCACATTGTCTTTGCCCTTCTTGTACTTGATGATGTACGGAAGGTCTCTATGAACTCCATCCACCTGGCATGTCTCCTCTTGAGATTGGTTTGCCCTCTGAGGTGTTTGAGAGTCTCGTGATCAGTGTGGATCACAAACTCCTTGGACAGCAAGTAATGCTGCCAAGTCTCCAATGCTCGGACAAGGGCATAGAGCTCCTTGTCATAAGTGGGGTAGTTCAGTGAGGCACCACCTAGCTTCTCACTGAAGTATGCCACTGGTCTCCCTCCTTGAGTTAGCACTGCTCCTATGCCTATTCCAGAGGCATCACACTCCACTTCAAACGTCTTGTTGAAGTCGGGAAGGACTAGCACTGGTGTGTGTGTAAGGCTGTCCTTCAAGGCCTGGAATGCCTTCTCCTGAGCTTCTCCCCAGCTGAATCCCACGTTCTTCTTCACTACTGCCGTCAGTGGTGAGGCAATACTACTGAAGTTGGGCACGAATCTCCTATAGAAGCTGGCCAGTCCGTGGAAGCTCCTTACTTGGCTGATGTTTCCTGGTGTTGGCCATTCTTGTATGGCTCGAATCTTCTCCTATCAACCTGTAGGCCCTGTGAACTCACAACAAAACCTAAAAAGACAAGCTTATCAGTATAAAAGGTGCACTTCTTGAGATTGGCATAAAGCTCTTCTTGTCGAAGGGTTTTAAGTACCATCTCAAGATGTGTGAGGTGTTCCCGTAGGCACTTACTATAAACAAGTATGTCATCAAAATAAACTACCACAAACTTACTGATGTACGCCCTAAGAACTTGGTTCATAAGGCGATGAAGGTGCTTGGGGCATTAGTCAAGCCAAATGGCATGACTGTCCACTCAGAGAGCCCTTGCTTTGTCTTGAAAGCAGTCTTCCACTCATCACCTTCCTTCATTCTTACCTGGTGGTATCCACTTTTGAGGTCTATCTTGGAGAAGACCGTGGCTCCACTCAGCTCATCTAGCATGTCATCCAGTGGTGGTATTGGATGCCTATACTTGACTGTGATGTTGTTGATTGCTCGGCAGTCCACGCACATGCGCCAAGTCCCATCCTTCTTGGGAACTAGTAGCACTGGTACAGCACATGGACTGAGGCTCTCTCGAACATATCCCTTCTCCAGGAGCTCCTTGACTTGCTTCTCAAGTTCCTTGGACTCCTCTGGACTCATCCGGTAGGCTGGCCGGTTGGGCAGGGCTGCTCCGGGCACTAGATCAATCTGATGTTCTATGCCACGTAAAGGAGGCAAGCCTGCTGGTATCTCCTCTGGAAATACATCCTGGAATTTGTTGAGGAGAGTTGCCACTTCAGGAGGTAGCTCTACCTGTCCCTGTTCTATACTCAACACTTCCTTGAAAACCATTAGTAACATTAAATCCTTCGAGGCTAAAGCTCTCCGGACATGACTAGGTTGAATAAGAAAGTTAGACTTGACAAGTTTCTTTTCCTTACTCATTTGGAGTTGTAGCTCATGTACTTGGGCAGGTGTAAGAGGAGCTAGGCTGACCTTTCTCTTGTCATGCACGAAGGTGTATAGATTGGTTCTGCCATCATGCCTGGTCTCTTTGTCAAACTGCCATGGTCTTCCTAGTAGAAGATGGCCAGCTTGCATGGGCACCACGTCGCAACACCTGGTCTTGGTACTTGCCCACACTGAATGGCACAGTGACTTGCTCATGAATCTTGAGCTCCACTTTGTCATCAAGCCATCTCAGTCTATATGGTCGAGGATGCCGTGTCCTTTCTAGACCTAGCTTATCAACCATATACGCACTAGCAACGTTAGTGCAAGAACCACCATCTATGATGAGGTTACATACCTTTCCTTGATGGTGCAACGGCTGTGGAAGATGTTCTCCCTTTGGATGGTCTCTGAAGGATCCACCATTGCACTGAGGATACGTCTAGTGACCAGCACTTCCCCCACATCAGGGTACCCAATGTCACCATATTCTCCTTCTGGTCCATATTCCTCTTCATCTTGGGACTCATATTCTCCTGCCTCAGTAATCAGCATGACTCGGTTGTTTGGGCACTCCCTTGAGATGTGTCCACGTCCCCTGCACTTGAAACAAGTTATGTCACGTGATCTTTGAGGGTTAGAAGACTTACCAGGCTCTCTCTGGTCACGGGTGGGTTCAGGAGGCTTGCTCTTGAACCTTGACTCGATCTCTACGCTTTTGCCTTTGTCCACTGTCTTAGGCATGTTGCTTGGTGCCCAAGGTGTCTTAGGCTTGCTGCGGATGTCTTGGCTCTTACGTTTGATGTGCTGTTCAGCTTGCACAGATAGGTGGAACAAGTCCTTGAAGTCGTTGTAGATTTGCCTTTCCACCTTGCAGCTGATCCTTTCTTGGAGTCCATCCAAGAATTGCGCCATCAATGCTTCTTCATCATCATTGAGCTCCAATCTGTTCCTTAACCTCTCGAACTCTTCATAGTACTCCTCTACTGATCTGGTACCCTGCTTAAGAGTACAAAACGTCGTTGCAAATCCCTATGGAAGTAAGGTGGAACATACCTTTGTCGCATGAGGTCTTTCATGTCGACCCATGAGTCTACGGGCTCATTCTCTTCCTCCTTCTGTCAGATACCTCACGATCCCACCAGATGAGGGCATTGTCCGTGAGTTGTGCTACTGCCATTGAGACTCTCCTAGGTCCTGGTTGGTTGTAGTGATCAAAGATATGATCCATTCGCTTCTCCCAATCTAGGTAAGCCTCGGGGTCTACTTTTCCTGCAAAACTTGGAGGAGTTAGTTTAACATCAGGATGAATTACCCGGTTGTAGGTGTGTTCATCTCCATCCTCATGACGTCTAGGAGGCATTCTTGGTCTCTGGTGAAGACCATATGGCTCAAAGCCATCATCTTCTGCCTCTGGTTGCCGTGGAGGTCCTCTCGGCCTATGGTGATAGTTATGAGGTTGCGTGTCCTCATCTCCATCTGGCTGGGGTTCCTCCTGTTCGTGCGTGTCCTAAGGTACTCAGGACCCTCAGGACGGTCTTGCTCAGCTCTCACGTGCCTTATGGCCTGGAATCTCACTGGTCTCTCCACGCGCTCCAACCTTTCGCCTATGGATGCGAGTTGGGTTTGGAGTGTGGTGAACATGGCCATCATGGCTTCAGCTGCGTCTCTATTCTCTTCTCCCATGTGTGCTACAAAGAAAGAAGACAATTAGGGTGCTCCTAAATTATTAGGAGAGTTTTCTTTTTATATGTGGTTTGAAAAAAATGCAAAAGGAAAAATTCTAAAGAAAGGAAATTCAAAAAAGGAAACTTCCTAGACAACTTGTGCTAGCTGTCCAATTCGAATTCTTTTAGTATCTTTTCTATTTTCTTTTTCTTTTCTTTTTAATTAGACTTAAAAATAAAGGAAACATGACTTAAACAAAAAGGAAAACGTGTATGCAATGCAAAAAGTGAATCTAAACCCTAGTGATACACGTAGGAGGCTAGATGCACTCGGTTTGGAGTTTGAGGTTGTTTTTTTGATTTTTCTTGAATGCGACTTAAACTAATGCAAGAACACAAAACAAAACAAGCAAAAGGATAGAAACAACCTGGTTTAGGAGCTTTAAGCTCTGATACCAAAATGATACAAGCCTTGATTCAAGGATGTATGCTGGGCTGTTTGTAGAAGATTAGGTGAGAAACTCAACCTTAGGCTTCTGGATAGGGGTTTTCTGGTTGGTAAACGATGGAAGGGTGAAGTGAACCACACGAGGGTGATGAACCTCGTGATAAATCACAAACTTAGAGCTAGGAGGGCTGGTCTCAACTAGGTTCTAAGCGCACACAAGTCTCTTGAGAGAAAACTTGTTGAAAGAAAATTCGATCTTTATTAATTATCAAAAGGTTGTCGAACTACAATGCTGGAAGGAGCCTTATTAATATGCTCGACAGCTTGACCTTCTAGGGTCGACACAAATAAAGAAAAGGAAAGTTTACAAAAGTGCACAAAGGAAAAGATACAAAAGTGCATAACCTAAAAAGGACCTATTCCTAAAATGTTCTTGACTCAAAAATGTAAAGCAACTAGATCCTACCCTGCAAAACAGAAGGAGGCATATATTCGAATGTAAACTTACCTTAACTCACCTCACGGCCAAGATATGGAAGGTGGCCGTCCTTGTGGCATGCACGCGCCTTGCTCCTAGTCTTCGACTTGGAGTAGGGTTAAGAATCTTTGGGCCCTGACCTCTCTTGCCACTAAAGCCCAAGTCTATGATGTCCCTTGTGTTGTTGAGAAGCCATTGGACTCTACTTTGCACTTCTGGCCCATTGTCCTTAGTCGATCTTCCTGTAGGAGCTTGTCAACCCATAGGCTGAATTTGTGGATTGTTCCCTTGATCTGCTTCTTGTCATTGCTCCTTGAGGTACCACTGGTATAGAGACTTCCTCTAGGTGCATGTCCTGGAGCTGGTAGCTCATTTGGTCCGAGTCTTCTTGTGTAGAAGGGGAAATGCACATGTACTCGGCTGGATAGGCTGTACCGGCTGGATTGTGCGCGGTACTAGCCGGAATGCCTTCAGGACCAGCCAAGTTGATCCCGGAGTTGGCAGCATCACCAGAGGGACCAGCGGTGTCATCCACGTCGCCAACAAGTGTGCCAGAAGCTTGGGCCTCTCCGCCGGCAAAGCTGGTTGCTCTGGTCCTTGTGGTCGAGGGTCCGGCGGTACTGCTTGGGCCGGCAGGTGTGCCAGATGGTCCGCCTGTCTCGGGAAAGCTTCCTGTTCGGCCAGTCTGGTCTCCTGGCTGGATGTACGACCTGATGTCCTCATCACCCTCCCTCTTCAGTAGGTTTTGTCCTCAAAACTCGTTCATCTGCATGGAAAGGGGCTAAGTCAGTAACATTGAACGTATTGGACACATTAAACTCACCTGGGAGCTCGATCCGGTAGGCATTGTTGTTGATCCTCTCCAGCACTCTGAATGGTCCATCTCCTCTTGATGCAAGCTTGGAACTCCTTAGGTTGGGGAAACTCTCCTGCCGTAGGTGTAGCCACACCCAATCGCCTGGTTGAAAGATCACCTCCTTTCTTCCTTTGTTAGCATGAGTCACGTACTATCCGGTCCTCTTCTCCAAGTTTTCTGCTACCTTCTGGTGTAACCTCCTTATGAACTCTGCTTTGGATGCTCCGTTGAGGTTGGTCATCTCAGCTGGTGGCAGTGGTGTTTGCTCCAATGGGGTGAGAGGGTTGAAACCGTATACCACTTCAAATGGGGTCTTCTTGGTTGCTGAGTGCACGGCTCGGTTGTAGGTGAACTCAATGAATGGCAGGCACTCCACCCAAGTCTTTAGGTTCTTCCCTAGTGTTGTTCTGAGAAGAGTTGATAGGGTCCTGTTGACAACTTCAGTTTGGCCATCGGTTTGAGGATGGCAAGTGGTTGAGAAGAGTAGCTTCTTGCCTAGCTTTCTCCAAAGGGTCCTCCAGAAATGGCTGAGGAACTTGGTGTCCCTGTCTGATACGATGGTCCTTGGCACTCCATGAAGCCGTACTATGTCCCTGAAGAACAGCTCAGCTGTTTGAGTGGCATCATTGACATTGGCACATGGAATGAAGTGTGCCATCTTGGAGAATCTGTCCACCACTACAAAGATTGCATCTTTGTGGTTGATCTTGGGCAGACCTAGAACAAAGTCCATTGAGATGTCCACCCATGGATGTGTAGGTATGGGCAGTGGGAGATTCAACCCGTGAGGTTGCACTCGGGACTTTGCCTTCTTGCAAGTGATGCATCTTGCACAATGAGCTTCTTCCTCTTGATGTGTGGCCAGTAGAAGTGCTCCTTGACCACTGCTAGAGTCTTGTCGACACCAAAGTGGCCCATGAGTCCTCCTCCATGAGCTTCTCGGATGATAAGCTCCCTTAATGATCCTTGTGGTATGCACACCTTCTTTCTCGGAACAAGAATCCCTCATGGATGTAAAACTTTCCATGACTCCCTATGCCACACTCCTTGTAGCTCTCAGCAAAGTCAGGATCATCCTTGTATAGGTCCTTGATGTGCTCGAACCCTAGGACCTTTGCCTCCATGGTGGATATCAAGGCAAACCTCCTTGATAGTGCGTCGGCTACCACATTATCTTTGCCCTTCATGTACTTGATGACGTACGTGAAGGTCTCTATGAACTCCATCCACCTGGCATGTCTCCTCTTGACATTGGTTTGCCCTCTGAGGTGTTTGAGAGTCTCATGATCAGTGTGGATCACAAACTCCTTGGACAGCAAGTAATGCTGCCAAGTCTCCAATGCTCGGACAAGGGCATAAAGCTCCTTGTCATAAGTGGGTAGTTCAGTGAAGCACCACCTAGCTTCTCACTGAAGTATGCCACTGGTCTCCCTCCTTGGGTTAGCACTGCTCCTATGCCTATTCCAGAGGCATCACACTCCACTTCAAACGTCTTGTTGAAGTCGGGAAGGACTAGCACTGGTGCGTGTGTAAGGCTGTCCTTCAAGGCCTGGAATGCCTTCTCCTGAGCTTCTCCCCAGCTGAATCCACGTTCTTCTTCACTACTGCCGTCAGTGGTGAGGCAATACTGCTGAAGTTGGGCACGAATCTCCTATAGAAGCTGGCCAGTCCGTGGAAGCTCCTTACTTGGCTGATGTTTCCTGGTGTTGGCCATTCTTGTATGGCTCGAATCTTCTCCTCATCAACCTGTAGGCCCTGTGAACTCACAACAAAACCTAAAAGACAAGCTTATCAGTACAAAAGGTGCACTTCTTGAGATTGGCATAAAGCTCTTCTTGTCGAAGGGTTTTAAGGACCATCTCAAGATGTGTGAGGTGTTCCGTAGGCACTTACTATAAACAAGTATGTCATCAAAATAAACTACCACAAACTTACTGATGTACGCCCTAAGAACTTGGTTCATAAGGCGCATGAAGGTGCTTGGGGCATTAGTCAAGCCAAATGGCATGACTGTCCACTCGTAGAGCCCTTGCTTTGTCTTGAAAGCAGTCTTCCACTCATCACCTTCCTTCATTCTTACCTGGTGGTATCCACTTTTGAGGTCTATCTTGGAAGACCGTGGCTCCACTCAGCTCATCTAGCATGTCATCCAGTCGTGGTATTGGATGCCTATACTTGACTGTGATGTTGTTGATTGCTCGGCAGTCCACACATGCCAAGTCCCATCCTTCTTGGGCACTAGTAGCACTGGTACAGCACATGGACTGAGGCTCTCTCGAACATATCCTTTCTCCAGGAGCTCCTTGACTTGCTTCTCAAGCTCTTTGGACTCCTCTGGACTCATCCGGTAGGCTGGCCGGTTGGGCAGGGCTGCTCCGGGCACTAGATCAATCTGGTGTTCTATGCCACGTAAAGGAGGCAAGCCTGCTGGTATCTCCTCTGGAAATACATCCTGGAATTTGTTGAGGAGTGTTGCTACTTCATGAGGTAGCTCTACCTGTCCCTGTTCTATACTCAACACTTCCTTGAAAACCATTAGTAACATTAAGTCCTTCGAGGCTAAGGCTCTCCGGACATGACTAGGTTGAATAAAAAAGTTAGACTTGACAACTTTCTTTTCCTTACTCATTTGGAGTTGTAGCTCATGTACTTGGGCAGGTGTAAGAGGAGCTAGGCTGACCTTTCTCTTGTCATGCACGAAGGTGTATAGATTGGTTCGGCCATCATGCCTGGTCTCTTTGTCAAACTGCCATGGTCTTCCTAGTAGAAGATGGCCAGCTTGCATGGGCACCAAGTCGCACACGACCTGGTCTTGGTACTTGCCCACACTGAATGGTGTAAGAATATTGAGATTATAGAGGAGAAATGTGAAGAATTGAATCTGAAAACTCAAAGAGAAGTATGAGAAAATGAGAAATGACTTAGACTTATGGAGAAGAATCTCCTAAGAGTGTATTATACATTGAGTCTTTACAGCCCTTTTATAGAGGATTTACAATGTGAACACAAAAGAAAACGAATTCAAACTTGTGGATGAGTTTGAATAGAGGAGGAGCCTGTCAACAACCAATGAGAAGAGAGGAGACAGCAGGCATGACTGTTTGGTATGGTTACCAAGACTGTGTGCAGTAGGCATGACTGTTTGGCGTGGTTACCAAGACTGTGTGCAGCAGGCATGACTGTTTGGTGTGGTTGCCAAGACTGTGTGCAGCATGGGCATGTCCTTTTCACCTTGATTCTTCTCCCAAGGTAGCTATTTAACCATTTAACCATGTGGTTAATAATAACCCATCCTTTTTCATTTCCCTTGTTATTCAAACTGAATTTTCGTGCTCACACTTGCCTTGTAGGTCAAGATAGGTCTTATTTGATTTTCCTATGTCAATACTCCCCCTCAAGCTAAAGACTTTGAATCACCCTAAAGTCTTAAGCTTGGGAACCCAAGGCAACACCTCATTAAAAACCTTATTAAGGAAAACCACTTGGGACAAAACCTTAATAAGGGAAAAAGAGTGTGTTGCACTTTGATCATGGGTGTGATAAATCAACAAGCCCAAGTTTGCTAAAGATGTTCTTGCAAACTTTGAGACTTGCTGCCTTTGTGAAGATGTCAGCTAGTTGGTCTTCACTCCTTGTATAACATGGCAGAATGGTTCCATCTTGAACTTTCTCCCTAACCCTATGGCAGTCGATCTCTATGTGCTTGGTCCTCTCGTGAAACACTGAGTTTGAAGCTATGTGAATGGCTGCCTGATTATCACAATGGAAGGTAATTGGCCCTGGTTGTGTAATACCGAAATCTTTCAAGAGTGCTTTGAGCCAAGTTACTTCATTTGTCAGCTTCCTCATAGCCCTATATTCTGCTTCAGCACTAGAACATGATACCACCTTCTGCTTCTTAGTCTTCCAAGTGAGTAAGTTCCCACCAACGAAGGTGCAATACCCAGTGGTTGATTTCCTATCCACCCTATCACCAGCCCAATCCGCATCACAATACCCGACAATCTCAGTGTTTCCATTCTTGCCCATCCATATACCTTGACCAGGAGATCCTTTGATGTATCTAAGGATCCTTTCTATCATGCTCCAATGATATACAGTAGGCTTTTGCATATGTTGACTCACTTGATTCACAGCAAAACACAAGTCTGGTCGTGTGAGGGTGAGGTAGATCAGCTTCGCAACTAGTCTCCTATACTGAGAAACATCCTTAAATAACTCATCAGCTTTCTCCCCCTTTCCGTTGACCTTGTAGCCATCTTCAAGAGGAGTTTTGGCCGGTTTAGCCCCAAGCTTTCCCGTGTCTGTCAACAGATCAAGAGCATACTTTCTTTGGGATAGAAAGAGCCCTTCTTGAGACCGACACTCTTCAATACCCAAGAAGTACTTCAACTCTCCAAGATCCTTGATGTCAAATGATCTGTTTAAGAAGGCCTTTGTGGACTGAATTCCTTCCTTATCATCTCCCGTGATGATAAGGTCATCCACATAAACCAAGACCGCCACGATTCCTTTGGAGTTTTGACGAGTGAACAAAGTATGATCTGAATGGGATTTCCTAAACCCATTATCAGTAAGTGTGGAGCTTAATTTGTGATACCAGGCCCTTGGTGACTGCTTCAACCCATATATTGCCTTCCTAAGTCTTAGAACCTGTCCCTCTTTGCAAAGATCTTCAAGGCCTGGTGGTGGAGTCATATACACTTCCTCTTCAAGTTCTCCTTGTAGGAATGCGTTCTTGACATCTATTTGCCATAAGTCCCAAGTCAGATTCGTAGTAGTGAAAGAACAACCCTTACAGTGTGTAGCTTAGCCACCGGTGCAAATGTATCAGTATAGTCCTCTCCGTATGTCTGAGTGAAACCTTTTGCAACTAGACGTGCCTTGTACCTTTCTATGTCCCCATTGCTCTTATACTTGATGGTGAACACCCACTTGGAACTCACAGCCTTCTTGCCTTTTGGAAGTTCTTGTATATCCCATGTATGATTCCTTTCCATAGCTTCCTTCTCATCTCTTACTGCATCTAACCATTCTTTCTTGCTCTCAGCTTCTTCATAAGTCCTTGGAATCTGACTTTGTTCAATCTTTCCAAGGAATGCTTGATAACTAGATGGCAAGAGGTCAAGGGAACAAACAGCTTGTATGGGATGAGCCACGGCCTGGTTGTTGTAGAATACCCTAGTGTTCCTAAGTCTAGTACTCCTTAAATGCTGAACAGGTGGTGCAGCCTCCTCAACAACCGTTTCCTCTTCCATTTGGTGAATAGGTTCCTCTATACCCACTTCCAAGTCGTCTTGTTCTTGATTTTGGGCCATAGCTTCTTCTTGGATTGGAGTTGGTTCTTGAGTTACCACCCTTGTTCATTCTCTTGGGTATCTTGTGAACTACTTAAGGTTCTTGTTTCTTCGTGTCTTGAATCCTTTGGCAGATCATTTTCCAAATGATTCAAGAGAAACCTCAAACTCGTAGCCAAATCAGAAGGTGACCTTGAGAGATCCTTCAATCCTTCCCAATCTTTCTGATCATAATAGCTTTGTTCTTCTATGAACTTGACATCTCTAGACACATATGTCCTGTTGTTGCTCGGATCATAGCACTTATAACCCTTTGTGTTGTCGAATATCCAAGGAACATACACTTGATGCTCTTTGCCTCCAACTTGTTTCTTAGATCACCTGGAACATACACAAAGCACACACACCCAAATACACGTAAATGATCAATGGAAGGTTTAGTTTTATTGAGTACCTCAAATGGGGGTATATCTTGCAAGACTGGTTGGAATCCGATTGATGAGGTAGCAAGCAACCAAGACTGCATCTCCCCAAAAACTTTTAGGAACATTGGTATGAAACATCATGGATCTTGCTACTTCCATTAAGTGTCGGTTCTTCCTTCCAGCAACTCCATTTTGTTGTGGTGTGTGTGGACAGCTAGTTTGATGTAGTATTCCATGTTTGTTTAGATGAGCTTTGAATCTTTGACTTGTGTATTCCCCTCCATTATCTGATTTTAACACTTTGATCTTGGCATTGAATTGATTAGTAACATAATTATGAAAGTTTATAAATGCCTCATAAACCCTATCTTTAGATGGAAGTAATGTAACCCATGTATATTTCGATTTCTCATCTATAAAGGTCACAAAGTATTTATTCCTATCTCTAGACATGCCCTTGGTGAGGTCCAAACATCGGAATGTACTAAATCAAAGCAATGCTCATAAATTGTAGACGATTTAGGGAAAACAACACCACAATGTTTGCCAAGGATACAAGCCTCACAAACTGAGTGATCATAAGCGACATTAGGAATTATTAAGCTTAAAGCACGAGCATGAGGATGTCCTAATCTAGCATGCCATAAGACATCTTTATTAGCAAAAACACAGGATTTGAAAGCTAAGGAATCCAATTTGCTTGGAGGGTCTTCAAGAACATAGAGCTCATCTTGAGTTACACCACCTCCAAGTATCTTACCACTCTTAATATCCTGAAAGTAAACATTGTTAGGCCCAAATGTAACATTGCAATTGAGGTCTTTAGTAGCCTTTTTGAGAGAAACTAGATTAGACTTAAATTTAGGTACAAAGAATGCATTAGTTTCTTTGTCAAATAGTCTTAATTTTCCGGTTCCTTCAATTGGAATACCCTTACCATCAGCTATAGTTACTTGTCCCAGACATGGTTCAATGTTCTTTAACAACCTAGCATTGCTAATCATATGGTGAGAAGCACCTGAATCCACTACCAACTTATGATCTGGTTTATCAAGCGATTTATGGGAGTAGAGTGTGATACCGGAGAGTTGTGAGGCATAGGCCTTGATGAGATCCTCCAAGTCACTCTTCTTAACATACTCCATGGATACATTCATAGCTAGCTCCCCTCCTTGGTTGGATGAACTTGCTGGTTCAGTCGCAACCATTTGAGAGATGTTAGCCTTTGAATCCTTGAACTGGTTTGGCTTGAGATGAGGATGAAGTATCCAGCACTTGTCCTTGATGTGGCCATTCCTCTTACAATGCTCACACATCACACTCTTCCTATCCTCTTGCTTAAACACGCTTTTGTTGGCCATGACTAGTTCTCCTTTACCACCAAACAAACCAATGTTGCCTTGCTCCTTTTGAATCCGTGAGCACACCTCTTCAAAATCAGAGAGTTTTGGCTCTCTCAGGATGGACTTAATCACATCCTTAAAGGCTGGATTTAGGTTGAGAAGGAGCCCAAATATCTTGTCTTGTTCCTTCCTTTCATTAAGCACCTTTGGATCCAAAGAACTTGGTCTCAACATGTCAAGCTCGGACCATGTTGACTGGAACTTGCCCAGGAATTTTGTGAACTCCATATCCTCTTGGTGTAGATCATTGAGAGCCTTCTTAACCTCATACACACGGCTGAGGTTTGAAACATCCCCATACACCCTCTTGAGAGAGTCCCAAAGAGACTTGGCAGTTTCACAATGTGAATAAGCTTCAAGAATGGATGGGTCCAATGAATTTTGGAGGAATCCAAGGACTGATTGATCTTCTTGGAACCACCTAGCTTCTTCTTTTCTTGTTGCCTCATCCTTCTTCTCCTTTGGATCATCTATATATGGAGTATTATCCTCCAAGATGTGATTCCAAAGTCCTTTGCCACAAATGGCTGTCTTGATGGTTCTTGACCATAATGTGTAGTTCAAGCCTTTGAGAACTACTGCTATCACCGTAGGTTTCAGGCTGGAAATAATTTGAACTGTATCCTCCATTGTTAGGCTTTGAAGAGCTCAAAGGAAGCAGCTTTTATGGTTGAATGAAACCGTGAGTTTTTAGTCTAAAGACTGAGAGATTTTTGACAGAATTTTAGATTAGAAACTGAGAGATTTTTGACAGAATTTTAGATTAGAAACTGAGAGATTTGAGTAGAAAAGATAAGAGAATGATCTTATGCTCTGATACCATGTAAGAATATTGAGATTATAGAGGAGAAATGTGAAGAATTGAATCTGAACACTCAAAGAGAAGTATGAGAAAATGAGAAATGACTTAGACTTATGGAGAAGAATCTGCTAAGAGTATATTATACATTGAGTCTTTACAGCCCTTTTATAGAGGATTTACAATGTGAACACAAAAGAAAACGAATTCAAACTTGTGGATGAGTTTGAATAGAGGAGGAGCCTGTCAACAACCAATGAGAAGAGAGGAGACAGCAGGCATGACTGTTTGGTATGGTTACCAAGACTGTGTGCAGTAGGCATGACT
>CM032157.1:20001343-20101281 GCA_018901935.1 Pugionium cornutum
TCTTTTGTACTGATAAACTTGTCTTTTTAGGTTTTGTTGTAAGTTCACAGGGCCTACAGGTTGATGAAGAGAAGGTTCGAGCCATACAAGAATGGCCAACACCAGGCAACATCAGCCAAGTAAGGAGCTTCCACGGACTGGCCAGCTTCTATCGGAGACTCGTGCCCAACTTCAGGAGTATTGCCTCACCATTGACGGCAGTAGTGAAGAAGAACGTGGGATTCAGCTGGGGAGAAGCTCAGGAGAAGGCATTCCAGGCCATGAAGGATAGCCTTACACATGCACCAGTGCTAGTCCTGCCCGACTTCAACAAGACGTTTGAAGTGGAGTGTGGTGCCTCTGGAATAGGCATAGGAGCAGTGCTAACCCATGGAGGGAGACCAGTGGCATACTTCAGTGAGAAGCTAGGTGGTGCCTCACTGAACTACCCCACTTATGACAAGGAGCTATATGCCCTTGTCCGAGCATTGGAGACTTGGCAGCATTACTTGCTGTCCAAGGAGTTTGTGATCCACACTGATCACGAGACTCTCAAACACCTCAGAGGGCAAACCAATCTCAAGAGGAGACATGCCAGGTGGATGGAGTTCATAGAGACCTTCCGTACATCATCAAGTACAAGAAGGGCAAAGACAATGTGGTAGCCGATGCACTATCAAGGAGGTTTGCCTTGATATCAACCATGGAGGCAAAGGTCCTAGGATTCGAGCACATCAAGGATCTATACAAGGATGATCCTGACTTGCTGAGAGCTACAAGGAGTGGCACAGGGAGTCATGGCAAATTCTACATCCATGAGGGATTCTTGTTCCGAGAAAGAAGGCTGTGCATACCACAAGGATCATTAAGGGAGCTTATCATCCGAGAAGCTCATGGAGGAGGACTCATGGGCCACTTTGGTGTCGACAAGACTCTAGCAGTGGTCAAGGAGCACTTCTACTGGCGACACATCAAGAGGACAGTAGAAGCTCATTGTGCAAGATGCATCACTTGCAAGAAGGCAAAGTCCCGAGTGCAACCTCACGGGTTGTATCTCCCACTGCCCATACCTACACATCCATGGGTGGACATCTCAATGGACTTTGTTCTAGGTCTGCCCAAGATCAACCACAAAGATGCAATCTTTGTAGTGGACAGATTCTCCAAGATGGCATATTTCATTCCATGTGCCAATGTCAATGATGCCACGCAAACAGCCGAGCTGGTCTTCAGGGAGATAGTACGGCTTCATGGAGTGCCAAGGACCATCGTATCAGATAGGGACACCAAGTTCCTCAGCCATTTCTGGAGGACCCTTTGAGAAAGCTAGGCACGAAGCTACTCTTCTCAACCACTTGCCATCCTCAAACCGATGGCCAAACTGAAGTTGTCAACAGGACCCTATCAACTCTTCTCAGACTACACTAGGGAAGAACCTAAAGACTTGGGTGGAGTGCCTGCCATTCATTGAGTTCGCTTACAACCGAGCCGCACTCAGCAACCAAGAAGACCCCATTTGAAGTGGTATACGGTTCCAACCCTCTCACCCCATTTGAGCAAACACCACTGCCACCAGCTGAGATGACCAACCTCAACGGAGCATCCAAAGCAGAATTCATAAGGAGGTTACACCACAAAGTAACAGAGAACTTGGAGAAGAGGACCAGACAGTACGTGACTCATGCCAACAAAGGAAGAAAGGAGGTGATCTTTCAACCAGGCGATTGGGTGTGGCTACACCTACGGCAGGAGAGGTTCCCAAACCTAAGGAGTTCCAAGCTAGCACCAAGAGGAGATGGACCATTCAGAGTGCTCGAGAGGATCAACAACAACGCCCACCGGATCGAGCTCCCAGGTGAGTTTAATGTGTCCAATACGTTCAATGTTACTGATTCAGCCCCTTTCCATGCAGATGAACCAGTTTTGAGGACAAAACCTACTGAAGAGGGAGGGGATGATGAGGACATCAGGTCGTACATCCAGCGAGACAGCAGGACCATCTGGCCAGTACCGCCGGACCTTGACCTATAGGCGGAGAGGCCCAAGCTTCGCACACTTGGTGGGGACGTGAATGACACCGCTGATGACCGCCGACTCGGGATCAACTTGGCCGGTCCTGTCATTCCGCCAGTACGGCCATCCAGCAGTACACGCACACTTCACTTCTACACAAGAGGACTCGGACCAAATGAGCTACCAGCTCCAGGACATGCACTAGAGGAAGTATCTACACCAGTGGTACCTCCAGGAGCAATGACAAGAAGCAGATCAAGAGCACTCTTCCACAAATTCAGCTTATGGGTCGACAAGCTTCTAGAGGAAGAGCAGCTAAGGACAATGGGCCAGAAGAGCAAATTAGAGTCCAAAGGCTCCTCAACAACACAAAGAACATCAGAGACTTGGGCTTTAGTGGCAAGAGAGGTCAGGGCCCAAAGATATTTAACCCTACTCCAAGTCGAAGACTAGGAGCAAGGCGCGTGCATGCCACAAGGACGGCCACCTTCCATTTCTTGGCCGTGAGGTAAGAAAGGTAGGTTTTCAATTCGAATATATGCCTCTTTCTGTTTTGTAGGGTAGGATCTAGATTGTTTACATTTTTGAGTCAAAGACATTTTAGGAATAGGTCATTTTTTGGTTATGCACTTTTGTACATTTTCCATTTGTGCACTTTTGTAATCTCTCCTTTTCTTTCTTTGAGTCGACCCTAGAATGTCAAGTTGTTGAGCATATTAATAAGGCTCCTTCGAGCATTGTAGTTCGACAACCTTTTTGATAATTAATAAAGTGCGAATTTTCTTCTTACAAGTTTTCTCTCTAAGAATCTTGTGCGCTTAGAACCTAGTTGAGACCAGCCCTCCTAGCTCTAAGTTTGTGATTTATCACGAGGTTCATCACCCCTCGTGTGGTTCACTTCACCCTTCCATCGTTTACCAACCAGAAAACCCCTATCCAGAAGCCTAAGGTTGAGTTTCTCACCTAATCTTCTACAAACAGCCCACGCGCATACATCCTTGAATCAACGCTTGTATCACCTCCTCTATGAGCTTCTCGGATGATAAGCTCTCGTAACGATCCTTGTGGTATGCACAACCTTTCTCTCTCGGAACAAGAACCCCTCATGGATGTAGAACTTGCCATGACTTCCTGTGCCATACTCCTTGTAGCTCTCAGCAAAGTCAGGATCATCCTTATATAGGTCCTTGTTCTGCTTGAATCCTAAGACCTTTGCCTCCATGGTGGATATCAAGGCAAACCTCCTTGACAGTGCATTGGCTAACACATTGTCCTTGCCATTCTTGTACTTGATGACATACGGAAAGGTCTCTATGAACTCCATCCACCTGTCATGTCTCCTCTTGAGATTGGTTTGCCCTCTGAGCTGTTTGAGAGTCTCGTGATCAGTGTGGATCACAAACTCCTTGGACAGCAAGTAATGATGCCAAGTCTCCAAGGCTCGGACTAGGGCATAAAGCTCCTTGTCGTAAGTAGGGTAGTTCAGTGAGACACCACCTAACTTCTCACTGAAAAATGCCACTGGCCTTCCTCCTTGAGTCAGCACCGCTCCTATGCCTATTCCAGAGGCATCGCACTCCACTTCAAATGTCTTGTTGAAGTCGGGCAAGACTAGCACTGGTTCATGCGTAAGGCTGTCCTTCAAGGCCTGGAATGCCTTTTCCTGAGCTTCTCCCCAGCTGAATCCCACGTTCTTCTACACTACTGCCGTCAATGGCGAGGCAATACTGCTGAAGTTGGGCACGAATCTTCTGTAGAAGCTGGCCAGACCGTGGAAACTCTTCACTTGGCTGATGTTGCTCGGTGTTGGCCATTCTTGTATGGCTCATATCTTCTCTTCATCAACCTGTAAATCTTGTGAACTTACAACAAAACCTAAGAAGACAAGTTTATCAGTACAAAAGATGCACTTCTTGAGATTGGCATATACAGAAGCTGGCCAGACCGTGGAAAATCCTCACTTGGCTGATGTTGCTCGGTGTTGGCCATTCTTGTATGGCTCAAATCTTCTCTTCATCAACCTGTAAGTCCTGTGAACTTACAACAAAACCTAAGAAGACAAGTTTATCAGTACAAAAGATGCACTTCTTGAGATTAGCATAAACCTCTTCTTGTCGAAGGGTTTTAAGAACCAACTCAAGATGTGTGATGTGATCCCTTACGCACTTACTGTAAACTAAAATGTCATCAAAGTAAACTACAACAAACTTACTGATGTACGCCCTAAGAACTTGGTTCATAAGGCGCATGAAGGTGCTTGGGGCATTAGTCAAGCCGAATGGCATGACTGTCCACTCGTAGAGCCCTTGCTTTGTCTTGAAAGCCGTCTTCCAGTCATCACCTTCCTTCATCCTGACCTGCTGGTATCCACTCTTGAGGTCTATTTTGGAGAAGACCGTGGCTCCACTCAGCTCATCTAGCATGTCATCCAGCCTTGGTATCGGATGCTGGTACTTGACTGTGATGTTGTTGATTGCTCGGCAGTCCACGCACATTCGCCAAGTCCCATCCTTCTTGGGCACTAGCAGCACTTGTACGGGACATGGAGTGAGGCTCTCTCGAACATAGCCTTTCTCCAGGAGCTCCTTGACTTGCTTCTCAAGCTCCTTAGACTCCTCTAGACTCATCCGGTAGGCTGGCCGGTTAGGCAGGGCTGCTCCGGGCACGAGGTCGATCTGGTGCTCTATGCCGCGTAGGGGAGGCAAGCCTGATGGTATCTCCTCAGGGAATACGTCCTGGAATTTGTTGAGGAGAGCTGCTACTTCAGGAGGTAGCTCCACCTGTTCTTTTTCTACACTCAAAATTTCTTTGAAGACCATTAGTAACATTAAATCCTTCGAGGCTAAAGCTCTCCGGACATGGCTTGGTTGAATAAGAAAATTAGACTTAATAAGTTTTTTTTCCTTACTCATTTGTAGTTGTAGCTCGTGTACCTGGGCAGGTGTGAGAGGAGCTACGCTGACCTTTCTCTTATCATGCACAAAACTGTAGAGATTGGTTCAACCATCATGTCTTGTCTCCTGTTCAAACTGCCACGGCCTTCCTAGTAGAAGTGATACAAGCCTTGATTCAAGGAATGTATGCGCGTGGGCTGTTTGTAGAAGATTAGGTGAGAAACTCAACCTTAGGCTTCTGGATAGGGGTTTTCTGGTTGGTAAACGGTGGAAGGGTGAAGTGAACCACACGAGGGGTGGTGAACCTCGTGATAAATCACAAACTTAGAGCTAGGAGGGCTGGTCTCAACTAGGTTCTAAGCGCACAAGTCTCTCTTGAGAGAAAGCTCGTAGGGAAAAAGTTCTACTTTATTAATAATCAAAAAGGTTGTCGAACTACAATGCTGGAAGGAGCCTTATTAATATGCTCGACAGCTTGACCTTCTAGGGTCGACACAAATAAAGAAAAGGATAGTTTACAAAAGTGCACAAAAGGAAAAAATACAAAAGTGTATAACCGAAAAAGGACCTATTCCTAAAATGTTCTTGACTCAAAATGTAAAGCAACTAGATCCTACCCTGCAAAACAGAAAGAGGCATATATTCGAATGTAAACTTACCTTAACTCACCTCACGGCCAAGAAATGGAAGGTGGCCGTCCTTGTGGCATGCACGCGCCTTGCTCCTAGTCTTCGACTTGGAGTAGGGTTAAGAATCTTTGGGCCCTGACCTTTCTTGCCACTAAAGCCCAAGTCTCTGATGTCCCTTGTGTTGTTGAGAAGCCATTGGACTCTTCCTTGAACTTTTGGCCAATTGTCCTTAGCTGCTCTTCCTCTAGGAGCTTGTCGACCCATAAGCTGAATTTGTGGAAGAGTGCCCTTGATCTGCTTCTTGTCATTGCTCCTGGAGGTACCACTGGTGTAGATACTTCTTCTAGGTGCATGTCCTGGAGCTGGTAGCTCATTTGGTCGAGTCCTCTTGTGTAGTACTGGAAGTGCCTCGGCTGGATCCGCGGTTTTCAGGACCGGCCAAGTCCAGAGGGAGCTGTAGATGTCTGGTCCCGGGCGCGCCAGATGGTCCTGCTGTCTCGGCAAGCTTCCTGGTCGGCCAGTCTGGTCTCCTGGCTGGATGTACGACCTGATGTCCTCATCATTCCCTCCCTCTTCAGTAGGTTTTGTCCTCAAAACTGGTTCATCTGCATGGAAAGGGGCCAAGTCAGTAACATTAAACGTATTGGACACATTAAACTCACCTGGGAGCTCGATCCGGTAGGCGTTGTTGTTGATCCTCTCGAGCACTCTGAATGGTCCATCTCCTCTTGGTGCTAGCTTGGAACTCCTTAGGTTTGGGAACCTCTCCTGCCGTAGGTGTAGCCACACCCAATCGCCTGGTTGAAAGATCACCTCCTTTCTTCCTTTGTTGGCATGAGTCACGTACTGTCCGGTCCTCTTCTCCAAGTTTTCTGCTACCTTCTGGTGTAACCTCCTTATGAACTCTGCTTTGGATGCTCCGTTGAGGTTGGTCATCTCAGCTGGTGGCAGTGGTGTTTGCTCCAATGGGGTGAGAGGGTTGAAACCGTATACCACTTCAAATGGGGTCTTCTTAGTTGCTGAGTGCACGGCTCGGTTGTAGGCGAACTCAATGAATGGCAGGCACTCCACCCAAGTCTTTAGATTCTTCCCTAGTGTTGTTCTGAGAAGAGTTGATAGGGTCCTGTTGACAACTTCAGTTTGGCCATCGGTTTGAGGATGGCAAGTGGTTGAGAAGAGTAGCTTCGTGCCTAGCTTTCTCCAAAGGGTCCTCCAGAAATGGCTGAGGAACTTGGTGTCCTGTCTGATACGATGGTCCTTGGCACTCCATGAAGCCGTACTATCTCCCTGAAGAACAGCTCAGCTGTTTGCGTGGCATCATTGACATTGGCACATGGGATGAAATGTGCCATCTTGGAGAATCTGTCCACCACTACAAAGATTGCATCTTTGTGGTTGATCTTGGGCAGACCTAGAACAAAATCCATCGAGATGTCCACCCATGGATGTGTTGGTATGGGCAGTGGGAGATACAACCCGTGAGGTTGCACTCGGGACTTTGCCTTCTTGCAAGTGATGCATCTTGCACAATGTGCTTCTACTGTCCTCTTGATGTGTGGCCAGTAGAAGTGCTCCTTGACCACTGCTAGAGTCTTGTCGACACCAAAGTGGCCCATGAGTCCTCCTCCATGAGCTTCTCGGATGATAAGCTTCCCTTAGTGATCCTTGTGGTATGCACAGCCTTCTTTCTCGGAACAAGAATCCCTCATGGATGTAGAATTTGCCATGACTCCCTGTGCTACACTCCTTGTAGCTCTCAGCAAGGTCAGGATCATCCTTGTATAGATCCTTGATGTGCTCGAATCCTAGGACCTTTGCCTCCATGGTTGATATCAAGGCAAACCTCCTTGATAGTGCATCGGCTACCACATTATCTTTGCCCTTCTTGTACTTGATGATGTACGGGAAGGTCTCTATGAACTCCATCCACCTGGCATGTCTCCTCTTGAGATTGGTTTGCCCTCTGAGGTGTTTGAGAGTCTCGTGATCAGTGTGGATCACAAACTCCTTGGACAGCAAGTAATGCTGCCAAGTTTCCAATGCTCGGACAAGGGCATAAAGCTCCTTGTCATAAGTGGGGTAGTTCAGTGAGGCACCACCTAGCTTCTCACTGAAGTATGCCACTGGTCTCCCTCCTTGGGTTAGCACTGCTCCTATGCCTATTCCAGAGGCATCACACTCCACTTCAAACGTCTTGTTGAAGTCGGGAAGGACTAGCACTGGTGCGTGTGTAAGGCTGTCCTTCAAGGCCTGGAATGCCTTCTCCTGAGCTTCTCCCCAGCTGAATCCCACGTTCTTCTTCACTACTGCCGTCAGTGGTGAGGCAATACTGCTGAAGTTGGGCACGAATCTCCTATAGAAGCTGGCCAGTCCGTGGAAGCTCCTTACTTGGCTGATGTTTCCTGGTGTTGGCCATTCTTGTATGGCTCGAATCTTCTCTTCATCAACCTGTAGGCCCTGTGAACTCACAACAAAACCTAAAAAGACAAGCTTATCAGTACAAAAGGTGCACTTCTTGAGATTGGCATAAAGCTCTTCTTGTCGAAGGGTTTTAAGGACCATCTCAAGATGTGTGAGGTGTTCCGTAGGCACTTACTATAAACAAGTATGTCATCAAAATAAACTACCACAAACTTACTGATGTACGCCCTAAGAACTTGGTTCATAAGGCATGAAGGTGCTTGGGGCATTAGTCAAGCCAAATGGCATGACTGTCCACTCATAGAGCCCTTGCTTTGTCTTGAAAGCAGTCTTCCACTCATCACCTTCCTTCATTCTTACCTGGTGGTATCCACTTTTGAGGTCTATCTTGGAGAAGACCGTGGCTCCACTCAGCTCATCTAGCATGTCATCCAGTCGTGGTATTGGATGCCTATACTTGACTGTGATGTTGTTGATTGCTCGGCAGTCCACGCACATGCGCCAAGTCCCATCCTTCTTGGGCACTAGTAGCACTGGTACAGCACATGGACTGAGGCTCTCTCGAACATATCCTTTCTCCAGGAGCTCCTTGACTTGCTTCTCAAGCTCCTTGGACTCCTCTGGACTCATCCGGTAGGCTGGCCGGTTGGGCAGGGCTGCTCCGGGCACTAGATCAATCTGATGTTCTATGCCACGTAAAGGAGGCAAGCCTGCTGGTATCTCCTCTGGAAATACATCCTGGAATTTGTTGAGGAGTGTTGCTACTTCATGAGGTAGCTCTACCTGTCCCTGTTCTATACTCAACACTTCCTTGAAAACCATTAGTAACATTAAGTCCTTCGAGGCTAAAGCTCTCCGGACATGACTAGGTTGAATAAGAAAGTTAGACTTGACAAGTTTCTTTTCCTTACTCATTTGGAGTTGTAGCTCATGTACTTGGGCAGGTGTAAGAGGAGCTAGGCTGACCTTTCTCTTGTCATGCACGAAGGTGTAGAGATTGGTTCTGCCATCATGCCTGGTCTCTTTGTCAAACTGCCATGGTCTTCCTAGCAGAAGATGGCCAGCTTGCATGGGCACCACGTCGCACACAACCTGGTCTTGGTACTTGCCCACACTGAATGGCACAGTGACTTGCTCATGAATCTTGAGCTCCACTTTGTCATCAAGCCATCTCAGTCTATATGGTCGAGGATGCCGTGTCCTCTCTAGACCTAGCTTATCAACCATATACGCACTAGCAACGTTAGTGCAAGAACCACCATCTATGATGAGGTTACATACCTTTCCTTGATGGTGCAACGGCTGTGGAAGATGTTCTCCCTTTGGATGGTCTCTGAAGGATCCACCATTGCACTGAGGATACGTCTAGTGACCAGCACTTCCCCCACATCAGGGTACTCAATGTCACCATATTCTCCTTCTGGTTCATATTCCTCTTCATCTTGGGACTCATATTCTCCTGCCTCCGTAATCAGCATGACTCGGTTGTTTGGGCACTCCCTTGAGATGTGTCCACGTCCCCTGCACTTGAAACAAGTTATGTCACGTGATCTTTGAGGGTTAGAAGACTTACCAGGCTCTCTCTGGTCACGGGTGGGTTCAGGAGGCTTGCTCTTGAACCTTGACTCGATCTCTACGCTTTTGCCTTTGTCCACTGTCTTAGGCATGTTGCTTGGTGCCCAAGGTGTCTTAGGCTTGCTGCGGATGTCTTGGCTCTTACGTTTGATGTGCTGTTCAGCTTGCACAGATAGGTGGAACAAGTCCTTGAAGTCGTTGTAGATTTGCCTTTCCACCTTGCAGCTGATCCTTTCTTGGAGTCCATCCAAGAATTGCCATCAATGCTTCTTCATCATCATTGAGCTCCAATCTGTTCCTTAACCTCTCGAACTCTTCATAGTACTCCTCTACTGATCTGGTACCCTGCTTAAGAGTACGAAAACGTCGTTGCAAATCCCTATGAAAGTAAGGTGGAACATACCTTTGTCGCATGAGGTCTTTCATGTCGATCCATGAGTCTACGGGTCTCATTCTCTTCCTCCTTCTGTCAGATACCTCACGATCCCACCAGATGAGGGCATTGTCCGTGAGTTGTGCTACTGCCATTGAGACTCTCCTAGGTCCTGGTTGGTTGTAGTGATCAAAGATATGATCCATTCGTTTCTCCCAATCTAGGTAAGCTTCGGGGTCTACTTTTCCTGCAAAAGTTGGAGGAGTTAGTTTAACATCAGGATGAATTACCCGGTTATAGGTGTGTTCATCTCCATCCTCATGACGTCTAGGAGGCATTCTTGGTCTCTGGTGAAGACCATATGGCTCAAAGCCATCATCTTCTGCCTCTGGTTGCCGTGGAGGTCCTCTCGGCCTTTGGTGATAGTTATGAGGTTGCGTGTCCTCATCTCCATCTGGCTGGGGTTCCTCCTGTTCGTGCCGTGTCCTAAGGTACTCAGGACCCTCAGGACGATCTGGCTCAGCTCTCACGTGCCTTATGGCCTGGAATCTTACTGGTCTCTCCACGCGCTCCAACCTCTCGCCTATGGATGCGAGTTGTGTTTGGAGTGTGGTGAACATGGCCATCATGGCTTCAGCTGCGTCTCTATTCTCTTCTCCCATGTGTGCTACAAAGAAAGAAGATAATTAGGGTGCTCCTAAATTATTAGGAGAGTTTCTTTTTATATGGGATTCGAAAATAATGCAAAAAGGAAAATCCTAAGGAAAGGAAATTTGAAAAAAAGGAAACTTCCTAGACAACTTGTGCTAGCTGTCCAATTCGAATTCCTTTAGTATTCTTTCTATTTTCTTTTTATTTTCTTTTTAATTTAACTTAAAATTAAAGGAAATATGATCTAAACAAAAAGGAAAACGTGCAAGACAATGCAAAAGTGAATCTAAACCCTAGTGATACACGTAGGAGGCTAGATGCACTCGGTTTGGAGTTTGGTGTTGTTTTTTTGATTTTTCTTGAATACGACTTAAACTAATGCAAGAACTAGAAATAAGACAAGCAAAAGGATAGAAACAACCTGGTTTAGGAGCTTTAAGCTCCGATACCAAAATGATACAAGCCTTGATTCAAGGATGTATGCGCGTGGGCTGTTTGTAGAAGATTAGGTGAGAAACTCAACCTTAGGCTTCTGGATAGGGTTTTTCTGGTTGGTAAACGATGGAAGGGTGAAGTGAACCACACGAGGGGTGATGAACCTCGTGATAAATCACAAACTTAGAGCTAGGAGGGCTGGTCTCAACTAGGTTCTAAGCGCACAAGATTCTTAGAGAGAAAACTTGTAGGGAAAAAGTTCTACTTTATTAATAATCAAAAAGGTTGTTGAACTACAATGCTGGAAGGAGCCTTATTAATATGCTCGACAGCTTGACCTTCTAGGGTCGACTCAAATAAAAAAAGGAAAGTTTACAAAAGTGCACAAAAGGAAAAAAATACAAAAGTGTATAACCGAAAAAGGACCTATTCCTAAAATGTTCTTGACTCAAAAATGTAAAGCAACTAGATCCTACCCTGCAAAACAGAAAGAGGCATATATTCGAATGTAAACTTACCTTAACTCACCTCACGGCCAAGAAATGGAAGGTGGCCGTCCTTGTGGCATGCACGCGCCTTGCTCCTAGTCTTCGACTTGGAGTAGGGTTAAATATCTTTGGGCCTTGACCTCTCTTGCCACTAAAGCCCACGTCTCTGATGTTCCTTGTGTTGTTGAGAAGCCTTTGGACTCTAATTTGCTCTTCTGGCCCATTGTCCTTAGCTACTCTTCCTCTAGGAGCTTGTCGACCCATAAGCTGAATTTGTGGAAGAGTGCTCTTGATCTGCTTCTTGTCATTGCTCCTGGAGGTACCACTGGTGTAGATACTTCTTCTAGGTGCATGTCCTGGAGCTGGTAGCTCATTTGGTTCGAGTCCTCTTGTGTAGAAGTGGAAGTGCGCGTGTACTTGGCTGGATCGGCTGTACCGGCTGGATTGTGCGCGGTACTGGCCGGAATGACTTCAGGACCGGCCAAGTTGATCCCGGAGTCGGAGGTGTCATCAGGGGGACCGGCGGTGCCATCCACGTCCCCACCAAGTGTGCCGGAAGCTTGGGCCTCTCCGCCGGCAATGTTGACCGGTCTGGTCCTATAGGTCGAAGGCCCGGCGGTACTGTCTGGTCCGGCAGGCGCGCCAGATGGTCCTGCTGTCTCGGGCAAGCTTCCTGGTCGGCCAGTCTGGTCTCCTGGCTGGATGTACGACCTGATGTCCTCATTTGTAGTTGTAGCTCATTTGTAGTTGTAGCTCGTGTACCTGGGCAGGTGTGAGAGGAGCTACGCTGACCTTTCTCTTATCATGCACAAAACTGTAGAGATTGGTTCAACCATCATGTCTTGTCTCCTGTTCAAACTGCCACGGCCTTCCTAGTAGAAGGTGGCTAGCTTGCATTGGCACCACGTCGCACACTACCTTGTCTTGGTATCTGCCCACACTGAATAGCACAGTTACTTGCTCATGGATCTTGAGCTCCATTTTGTCATCAAGCCATCTCAGTCTATATGGTCGAGGGTGCCTTGTCTTCTCTAGACCTAGCTTATCAACCATGTACGCACTAGCAACGTTAGTGCAAGAACCACCATCTATGGTGAGGTTACATACCTTGCCCTTGATGGTGCAACGGTCCGTGAGATGTGCTACTGCCATGGAGACTCTCCTAGGTCCTGGTTGGTTGTAGTGATCGAAGATGTGATCCATCCTCCTCTCCCAATCTAGATAGGCTTCGGGGTCTACTTTCCCTGCAAAACTAGGAGGTGTTAATTTGACATCAGGATGAGTAGGCATATTCATCTCCATCCTCATGATGTCTAGGTGGCATTTTTGGTCTTTGGTAATGACCATATGGCTCGAAGCCATCGCCTTCTGTCTCTGGTTGCTATGGAGGTCCTCTTGGTCTAGGGTGATAGTCGTGAGGCTGCGTGTCTTCGTCTTCAACCGGTTGGGGCTCCTCCTGTTCGTGCCGTGTCCTAGGGTTAATAGAAGCCTCGATTCAAGGCTTATATGTGCATGGGCTGTGTGGAGAAGGTTAGGTGAGAAACTTGACCTTAGACTTCTTGGATATGGGTTTTTAGGTTGGTATTGGGTGGAAGGGTGAGGTGAACCACACGAGGGGTGATGAACCTTGTGATAAATCACAAACTTAGAGTTAGGAGGTCTGGTCTCAACTAGGTTCTAAGCGCACAAGATTCTTAGAGAGAAAACTTGTAAGAAGAAAATTCGCACTTTATTAATTATCAAAAAGGTTGTCGAACTACAATGCTCGAAGGAGCCTTATTAATATGCTCAACAACTTGACATTCTAGGGTCGACTCAAAGAAAGAAAAGGAGAGATTACAAAAGTGCACAAATGGAAAATGTACAAAAGTGCATAACCAAAAAATGACCTATTCCTAAAATGTCTTTGACTCAAAAATGTAAACAATCTAGATCCTACCCTACAAAACAGAAAGAGGCATATATTCGAATTGAAAACCTACCTTTCTTACCTCACGGCCAAGAAATGGAAGGTGGCCGTCCTTGTGGCATGCACGCGCCTTGCTCCTTGTCTTTGACTTGGAGTAGGGTTAGGAATCTTTGGGCCCTGACCTCTCTTGCCACTAAAGCCCAAGTCTCTGAAGTCCCTTGCATTGTTGAGAAGCCTTTGGACTCTTCTTTGCACTTCTGGCCCATTGTCCTTAGTCGATCTTCCTCTAGGAGCTTGTCGACCCATAAGCTGAACTTGTGGAAGAGTGCTCTTGATCTGCTCCTTGTCATTGCTCCTGGTGGTACTACTGGTGTAGAGACTTCCTCTAGATGCATGTCCTGAAGCTGGTAGCTTATCTAGTCCGAGTCTCCTTGTGTAGAAGTTGAAATGCTCGTGTACTCGGCTGGATCGGCTGTACCGGCTGGACTGTGCGAGGTACTGGCCGGAATGCCTTCTAGACTGGCCAAATTGATCCCAGAGTCGGTGGCGTCACCAATGGGACCGGTGGTGTCATCCACATCACCACCAATTTTGCCGGAGATTTGGGCCTCTCCGCCGGCAATGCTGATCGGTCTGGTCCTGTTGGTCCAGGGTCCGGCGGTACCGCTTGGGCCGGTAGACGTGCCAAATGGGCCGGCAGATGTGCCAAATGGCCTGGCTTTCTCGGGCAAGCTTCCTGGTCGGCCAGTCTGGTCTCTTGGCCAGACATACGACCTGATGTCCTCATCATCCCCTCCCTCTTCAGTAGGTTTTGGCCTCAAAACTGGTTCATCTGCATGGAAAGGGGCTAAGTCAGTTACGTTGAACGTGTTGGACACATTAAACTCACCTGGGAGCTCGATCCGGTAGGCGTTGTTGTTGATCCTCTCCAGCACTCTGAATGGTCCATCTCCTCTTGGTGCTAGCTTGGAACTCCTTAGGTTGGGGAAACTCTCCTGCCGTAGGTGTAGCCATACCCAATCGCCTGGTTGAAAGATCACCTCCTTTCTTCCCTTGTTAGCATGCGTCACGTACTACCCGGTCCTCTTCTCCAAGTTCTCTGCTACCTTCTGGTGTAACTTCCTTATGAACTCTGCCTTGGATGCTCCGTTGAGGTTGGTCATCTCTGCTGGTGGCAGTGGCATTTGCTCCAATGGGGTGAGAGGGTTGAAGCCGTATACTACTTCAAAGGGTTTCTTCTTGGTTGCTGAGTGCACGGCTCAATTGTAAGCGAACTCTATGAATGGCAGGCACTCCACCCAAGTCTTAAGGTTCTTCCCTAGTGTAGTCCTGAGAAGAGTTGATAGTGTCCGGTTGACAACTTCAGTTTGGCCATCGGTTTGAGGATGGCAGGTGGTAGAGAAGAGCAGCTTCGTGCCTAGCTTCCTCCAAAGGGTCCTCCAGAAATGGCTGAGGAACTTGGTATCCCTGTCTGACATGATGGTCCTTGGCACTCCATCAAGCCGTACTATCTCCCTGAAGAACAGCTCGGCTGTTTGCATTGCATCATTAACATTGGCACACGAAATGAAGTGTGCCATCTTGGAGAATCTGTCCACCACTACAAAGATTGCATCTTTGTGGTTGATCTTGGGCAGACCTAGAACGAAGTCCATTGATATATCCACCCATGGAGTCGGTATGGGCAGTGGGAGATACAACCCGTGAGGTTGCACTCAGAACTTTGCCTTCTTGCAAGTGATGCACCTTGCACAATGAGCTTCTACTGTCCTCTTGATGTGTGGCCAGTAAAAGTGTTCCTTGACCACTGCTAGTTTCTTGTCGACACCAAAGTGGCCCATGAGTCCTCCTCCATGAGCTTCTCGGATGATAAGCTCCCGTAATGATCCTTGTGGTATGCACAACCTTCTCTCTCAGAACAAGAACCCCTCATGGATGTAGAACTTCCCATGACTCCCTGTGCCACACTCCTTGTAGCTCTCGGTGAGGTCAGGATCATCCTTATACAGGTCCTTGATGTGCTCGAATCCTATCACCTTGGCTTCCATTGTGGATATCAAGGCAAACCTCCTTGATAGTGCATCAGCTACCACATTGTCCTTGCCCTTCTTGTACTTGATGATGTACGGGACGGTCTCGATGAACTCCATCCACCTAGCATGTCTCCTCTTGAGATTAGTTTGCCCTCTAAGGTGTTTGAGAGTCTCGTGATCAGTGTGGATCACAAACTCCTTGGACAGAAAGTAATGCTGCCAAGTTTCCAAGGCTCGGACAAGGGCATAAAGCTCCTTGTCATAAGTGGGGCAGCTCAGTGAGGCACCACCTAGCTTCTCACTGAAGTATGCCACTGGCCTCCCTCCTTGAGTCAGCACTGCTCCTATGCCTATTCCAGAGGCATCGCACTGTACTTCGAATGTCTTGCTGAAGTCGGGAAAGACTAGCACTGGTGCATGTGTGAGGCTGTCCTTCAAAGCCTGGAACGCCTTCTCCTGAGCTTCTCCCCAGCTGGATCCCACGTTCTTCTTCACTATTGCCGTCAATCGTGAGGCAATACTGCTGAAGTTGGGCACGAACCTTTGGTAGAAGCTGGCCAGTCTGGAAACTCCTCACTTGGCTGATGTTCCTCGGTGTTGTCCTTTCTTGTATGGCTCGGATATTCTCCTCATCAACCTGTAGGTCCTGTGAGCTTACAACAAAACCTAAGAAGACAAGTTTATCAGTACAAAAGGTGCACTTCTTGATATAGGCATAAAGCTCTTCTTGTCGAAGGGTTTTAAGTACCATCTCAAGATGTGTAAGGTGATCTCTTAAACACTTACTGTAAACTAAAATGTTGTCGAAATAAACTACAACGAACTTACTAATGTACGCCCTAAGAACTTGGTTCATAAGGCGCATGAAGGTGCTTGGGGCATTAGGCAAGCCAAATGGCATGACTGTCCACTCGTAGAGCCCCTGCTTTGTCTTGAAAGAAGTCTTCCATTCATCACCTTCCTTAATCCTGACCTGGTGGTATCCACTCTTGAGGTCTATCTTGGAGAAGACCGTGGCTCCACTCAGCTCATCTAGCATGTCATCCAGCCGTGGTATCGGATGCCGGTACTTGACTGTGATGTTGTTGATTGCTCGGCAGTCCACGCACATTCGCCAAGTCCCATCCTTCTTGGGCACTAGTAGCACTGGTACGGCACATGGACTGAGCCTCTCTCGAACATAGCCTTTCTCCAGGAGCTCCTTGACTTGCTTCTCAAGCTCCTTAGACTCCTCTGGACTCATCCGGTGGGCTGGCCGGTTGGGCAGGATTGCTCCGGGCACGAGGTCGATCTGATGCTCTATGCCTCGTAGGGGAGGTAAGCCTGCTGGTATCTCTTCCGGGAACACATCCTGGAACTTGTTGAGGAGAGTTGCTACTTCAGGAGGTAGCTCCACCTGTTCCTGTTCTATACTCAAAATTTCTTTGAAGACCATTAGTAACATTAAATCCTTCGAGGCTAAAGCTCTCTGTACATGGCTTGGTTGAATAAGAAAATTAGACTTGATAAGTTTCTTTTCCTTACTCATTTGGAGTGAGAAACTCAACCTTAAGCTTCTGGATAGGGGGTTTCTGTTTGGTAATGGATGGAAGGGTGAAGTGAACCACACGAGCGGTGATGATCCTCGTGATAAATCACAAACTTAGAGTTGGGAGGGCTGGTCTCAACTAGGTTCTAAGCGCACAAGTCTCTTGAGAGAATAACTTGTAGAAAGAAAATTCGATCTTTATTAATTATCAAAAAGGTTGTCAAACTACAATGCTGGAAGGAGCCTTATTAATATGCTCGACAGCTTGACCTTCTAGGGTCGACTCAAAGAAAAATGGAAAACTTACAAAAGTGCACAAATGGAAAACTTACAAAAATGCATAACCGAAAAGGACTTCTACCTAAAATGTTTTTGACTCAAAATGTAAACATTCTAAATCCTACCCTGCAAAACAGAAAAAGGCAAGTATATAAAATGAAAACTTACCATTCTTGTGGCATGCACACGCCTTGCTCCTAGTCCTCGACTTGGAGTAGTGTTAGGAATTGTTGGGCCTTGACTTCTCTTGCTACTAAAGCCCAAGTCTCTGAAGTCCCTTGCATTGGTTAGAAGCCTTTGGACTCTTCTTTGCACTCTTGGCCCAATGTTCTTTGTCGATCATCCTCTAGGAGCTTGTCGACCCACAAGCTGAACTTGTGGAAGAGCGCCCTTGATCTGCTCCTTGTCATTGCTCTTGGTGGCACCACTAGTGTAGAAACTTCATCTAGATGCATGTCTTGAAGCTAGTAGCTTATCTGGTCCGAGTCTCTTTGTGTAGATGATGAAATGGTGGTGCAATCGGTTGGATCGCCTGTACCGGCTCGAATGTGCGAGGTGATGTCTGTATGGTCATTAGAGCCGGCCAAGTTGATCCCGGAACCGGCGGCGTCACCAATTGGGCCAGCAGTGTCATCCACGTCGCCGCCAGTTGGGCCGGAGGTTTGGGCCTCTCCGCCGGAAAGATTGATCGGTCCGGCCTGGCTGGTCGTAGGCCCGGCGGTACCGCTTGGGCCGGCAGGCGCACCAAATGGCCCGGCTATCTCGGGCAAGCACTCTGGTCAGCCAGATTGATCTCCTGGCCGGCCATAAGATTCGATGCCCTCATCACCTGGTCTGGACAAAACAATGATAGACTACTAGGAAACAGAAACGGCGAATAAGAGTAGCAAATCCTCCAACAATCTGAACTTCTCTCAGGATGGCCTTGGATCGCACAAACATTTGTCGGGCCAAAAATACTACACCAGATTCAACAAGAAATGATAAATAATTTAAAATTACAAAATTTAAATTTAAATTTCATTCTTTATTTATTTATAATATTTTTAAAAATTAGGAAAATAATTTGGGATGACCGGTCTCTATTGGAGAAGTATTTATAAAGACTCACACTCGGGAAGGGACCTATGTGGATTTGAAGGCCAAACAAATCGGTGAAGCATACGAAAGAAATATCCAAGAAAAATTGGTGATCATTGAGGTGGATCCTAATGAAACGTCTGATGGTACTTTGCGCCGAGTAGAGTTGACCCAAAATGAAATGAATTAAATATTCATTCAGGTAAATATAACTTAAATTTTTTAATGTTTATTTTATTTTATTTTGATTTTAGTTACTAAATTTTTTTAATTTTCTATTCCGGATGATAGAGGACGTCCTAACGGTCTTGGCAATATTAACAGGATTGACAGATCCAGCACGTGCAGTTTTGGATCAACATCTTCCGATTTCGTCGCGTTTCAAGAGCAAGTTCTTGCCGCGCAGCGTCAAATCGAAGAACAAGATGCAGCAAATTCTCGTATGGAAGCAGAAAATGCTCGTACGGAGGAACGAGTTTTGTGTAACTTGATGAAGACAAAAGACAACATGAATTAGGAATTAGGATCAACAAAGCCGCATATATAGTTTGGAGATGCTTGTCAGCTATTTACAACGGACAGATCTTGGATTTTTAATATTTATATGAGACAATACGCCACCCGCACCATCAAACGCATCGCCATCATTTTTGCCATCGGATTTTTCATTCTCGCCTCCCGATAACAATTAGTTTTTTTTATTTTTATGTAATTACAATTATTATTTTAATATTAATTTTAATTTTATAATTAATACAATTTTAGAATTTTCGTTTAATAATTTTATTTATATAAAATTAATATTATAAATAAATATTACAAATAATTAATTTATTATTAAATATTTAAACTTATTAATAATTGTTATTAACAATAAAAATAATTAATTTTTTAATTAAATTATGGATTATTTAAAATTTAATAATTTTTAAAAAATATTTTTTATATAAATTATTTATTTTTTAAAAACATATTTATCTGTGGTCGCAAATTAGTCGCATTTTTTTAACCAATTTGTGACCACTTTAAAATTTTTTTTTTAATTTTTAGTTTTATAATATTTGTTAAACGTAGTCACAAGTTGGTCGTAAAATTTTGTGACCAATTTGCGACCATAGTTTTTGTAACCAAAGCGTGGTCGCAAATTGGTCGCAAATTTTGTAACTCCTTATAAGTAGCAAATTAGTCGCAAAATATGTGACCACGTTGTGGTCGGTAATTGGTCGCAAAATATACAACTATTATCGTGGTCATAAAATAGTTACAAATTTGTGACAAATATGCGACCACAATAATTTGGGACGAAAGATTTGCGACCATGGCCTGTGGACGCAAAGTGGTCGCAAATAGGCGATTTACGACCACTTTGTAATCACTCGTGTGGTCGCAAATCGGCTGTTTTCTTGTAGTGGTGTCAATAAAATGTTGGCATTCTCTTATCTTGGAGACATTACTAAGCAAACCAACACGTGCGACAATTGGAGTGAGTTAAAATCTCCCTAAATCAAACTCAAGAAACTCCCTGTGGGGCTCAAGTACATGTTTCTTGGACCCAATTCTACCTATCCTGTTATCATTAATTTTGATTTAAACAATGTGGAATTTGCCATACTATTGAGAAAGCTGTAAATAGGGCCCTTGGATATTCTATAGATGATATTATAGGTATCTTTCCAAACCCTCTGCATTTATAGGATAAATCTGGAAAGATAAATCTATTATTTTTATAGAACATCAAAGAAGATTAAACCTGACTCTAAAAGATGTTGTAAAGAAAGGGATAATAAAACTTCTAAAGGCTGGGATCATTTACACAATATCTAACAGCCCTTGGCTTAATCTTGTGCATGTAGTGTCATAGGGCACATGACCTGTATTGACTACAGGAAAATGAATGATGCAACAAAAAAGGATCACTTTTCTTTATCCTTCATTGATCATATGCTCGAACGAATAGCCATCCATCCATAATACTATTTTCTTGATAGTTATTTTGGTTTCTTTCAGATTCTTATACACCTAAACGATCAAGAGAAGTCTACATTCACTTGCCCTTATGGTAATTTGATATCACAGAATGCCATTTGGCCTGTGTTTAATGCCCCAGTCATATTCTAGAGAGGCATGATGTCCTTTTTACTGATTTAGCCGAAGATATTATAGAGGATTTTATGCATGATTTCTCTGCCTATGGCTCTTCCTTTGATAGTTGTTTTAAGAATTTGTGCAGTATACTTCAAAGGTGCAAAAAGAACACTTAGTGCTTAATTGGTAAAAAAATATACTTCATGGTGTTGGGATTGTCTTAGACATCGAGTATGAGAAAAGGGCATATAAGTCCATAGAGGCAAGATCGAGGTGATGACAATACTGCAGCCTCTTGATTCAGTCAAAAGTGTTCGTAGCTTCGTAGGACATTCTGATATCTACAGAAGATTCATCAAAAAGTTCTCTAAAGATAGCCAGACCTCTAACTCAGCTTCTCTACCAAGAATGTTAAACACTGACAATTGTTTTCCATCCTTTTAAATGATCAAGGAGGCTCTAGTAAACGCCTCAATAGTGCAGCCACCAAAAAAAATTTATCCTGTGAGGTGATGTGTGATGCCAGTGATTATAAGGTAGGCGTAGTGATGTAAGACCCAATATGGTTTCCCACAAGCAGTGGCATATAGGCTCAACTAGATTTGGTGGAATGGGTGGATCGAAGAGTTGTGATGGCTCTTGACTCAGAGATGGGTTAGGCCGAGGCAAGAAAGGGGTGATACTTGGCTTTCTTGAGGGACTCCACACACTATAAAGGCAAGACTCTAACGATTCTCAAGCGAGAGGAACTCCACGCACAATACTTGAAAGAATTCGAAAAAGAGGAACCGAATGCAAAAGGCACAAAGCTTTTGGATTTAAAGAAAAGTGTTTTTTACTGAGCGATTTTGTTCCTTTCAGTTACAAGGGAGATGAGCTTTTATAAGCTAAAAAAATAAATTAAATGCAATGGCCATAAACTATAGAAAAAAAAGAAACAATAATATTGCGCAAGTAAAGAAAAAGTGGTCGTTGGGGTTTCAATGCCTTGGCCAAGTAAGACAACTTGGTCGGAGCATTTTAGGTCTTTTATAATTCTTGGGGGATAATTCTTCCACGTAGCGCCACACGTTTTATGCTGAATGAGGTGGCAAATAGGATATAATCCATTTTTGACAAGTTGATGCTTAGGTGACTTTTCTTTTGTGTGAGTACTCCAAGTCCTATATGAGATGGGTTTTCTCCTTTTTGATCTTATTTTGCAGTCTAGAATTGTCCCAAAGCATATAACTTGAATGGTCCATTGCTACCAAGTTGAATTGCAAGACAAAGCTCGCGGTACGGTCCAAACAGGGAGTCTCGGCCATCTCCAAATGGGATTTGGTAAATGGGTGTTTTTACACGTCCATAAGCCTCCTCATGGCTGTTTTGTCTATGAACCTTGAGGCTAGAATGGAATGCCTTGAAGGATCAAGTGTGGGGGCCGGCCTGCTACGGGCATTGTGTGCCGTTGAAGAATTGGTGCGGCCAACGTGAATTAGTTTTGGCAAGTTATTTTCAGGAGGTGATTTTGGTTGGTGAAGTTCCAAGCTCTTTGTTTTGGTCTGACTGAAAACTCTTAGAACCTCCTTGATCTCCTTTGGGCTGCCGTCTATGTGTTTTGTAATATATTGTAACAAAATCGAAGAAACTAGTTTATTATTTTTTAATTACAAAATGAAACAAATGCAAAACAAAAAAAAATCAAAGAGTAGGTTAGATGAACACAGTCTGGTATAGAAGCTTTTAAACTCTGATACCAATGATGTAATACCCAATAGAGCTGCTCACAAACAATGGCCTCTCGGCTCAACTAACTTTGGCAGAATGGGTGGATCGAAGAGGTGTGATGGTTCTTAGTTTGGAGATGGGTTAGACCAAGGCAATAAAAGGGTTGCACTTGGCTTTCTTGGGGGACTCCACACACTAGAAAGGAAAGAATCATTCGATTATCAAGCAAAGAGAACTCCACGCACAATACTTGAGAAAAAATCGACAAAGAGGAACCGAATGCAAAAGACACAAATTTTTTGGATTCAAATAAAAGTGTTTATTACTGAATGATTTCTTGCCTTTCAGCTACATTGGAGAGGAGCTTTTATAAGCTAAAAAATTAAATACAACGGCCTCAAAATATAGAAAAAAAAAACAACAATATTGCGCAAAGAGGAAGGTGGCCATTCGGTTTTAAACGCCTTGCCCAAGTAATTCAATTTGGTCGGACTGTGTTAGGTCTTCTAGAAGCCTTGGGAGACGTTTTTTCCATATAGGGACACACGTTTTATGCTTAATGAGGTGGCAAGTGGGATATAATCCAGTTGATGCTTAGGTAGCTTTTTTTAATGCGAGTATTCCAAGTCCTATATGAGATGGATTTTCTCCTTTTTGATCTTCTTTTTCAGCTTAGAATAGGCCCAAAGCATGAAACTTGAATTCGTCCATTTCTACCAAGCTGAATTGCAAGACAAGGGTCGTGGTACGGTCCAAACAGGGAGTCTCGGTCATCTTCAAATGGGGCTTGGTACAAGGGTGTTTATCCACAGCCATGAGCCTTCTTATGGCTTTTTGTCGATGAACATTGAGCCTGGAATGGAATGCCTTGAATTTGGAGCATTGTGTGTCGTTGAAAAATTGGTGCAGCCAATGTGAATTCCTTTAAGGTAGTTAGTTTTAGGAGGTGATTTTGGTCGCTAAAATTCCAAATTCCTTGTTTTGGTCCGATTGAAAACTCTTAGAACCTTTTTGATCTCCTTTGGGCCACCGTCTATGTGATCCAAAACAGCTCCGGTATGGCCGGCTTGGCACGAGTCGACCAGGTTATAATCAATGTACACACCACATAGTCTTGGGACAAAGAACAGCCAAGAAGTTGCATGCTATCTACTATGGCAGGCGGACTCTAGAAGAAACTCAGAAAAATTATGCGACCACTGAAAAGAGCTTTTAGCAATCATATTTGCATTTGAAAAGCTCATGTCCTATTTGGCTTATTCTAAGATGATAGTGCACACATATCATACTACTTTGACACACCTGTTTCCTAAGAAGAATGCAAAACCAAAATTGCTATGATGGATTTTGTTGGTAAAATAATTTTATGTGGAGATTAAAGAGAAGAAAGGGATTGACAATGGGGTTGTTGATAAACTATCTGGTTTGAGAGTGGATGAGCCTTTATCTTTAGATGATAGTTTTTCCAAGGAGACTATTTATGCGCTTTTGGTAGTGTATGCAGATAGCTACGCAGTCTCAGCAAAATACCTTTTTCTTCCCTGGTATAGTGAGATTGCTAACTACCTCGTAACGAATAAGGAACCGGTAAAATTCACTGGAAACAATAAAAAAGGTTCCTGAGAGGTGTTAGACATTATTTCTGGGATGAGTCTTATTTGTATAACCACTATAAAGATGGAATGATTAGGCGTGTTTCTCGAGAAAAAAGTCCATGGTATTCTTTTTCATTGTCATGGTTCTGATATGTAGGTCATTTTGCCACTTTTAAGACAGTTTCTAAGATGCGACAAGCTGGATTTTGGTGGCCCACCATGTTCAAAGACGTCCACTCATTTTTCTCACAATGTGATGCATAGCAAACGAAAGAGAACAACAACAAGAGGAACAAGATTCTTCAGAACATTATACTCGAAATTTAGGTATTCGATTGTTGGGACATAGATTCATGGGTTCCTTTCTTCCTTCTCATCAGACCAAGTACATCCTAGTTGATGTGGATTATGTGTCTAAATGGGTGAAAACGATGGCAAGTCCTACCAATGATGCTAAAGTAGTGATGAAAATGTTTAAATATGTGATCTTCCCCATGTTTGGAGTCCGATAGTAATTAATGATGGTGGAATTCGTTTTATCAGTAAGGTTTTTGAGAACCTGCTGAAAAAATATGAAGTTTGACACAACGTAGCAACCCCATATCATCCCCAAATTAGTGGTCAGGTTGATGTTTCTAACAGAGAAATCAAAAGTATCTTCAGAAAGACTGTTGGAAAGATAAGAAAGTATTGGTCTACCAAGTTAGATGATGCATTATGGGCATATAGAACATCCTACAATACTCTTTCGGGCACTACACCTTACCATTTGGTGTATGGTAAGTCTTGTCATCTTTTGGTTGAACTCGAGTACAAAGCGGCATGGGCGGTTAGACTCCTCAACTATGACATATAAGCCACCACTGAAAGAAATATGATTCAACTAAATGAACTTGATCAAAATTGGTCAAAATGCGTATGATAACTCGAGAATCTATAAGGAAAGAGCAAAGACAATAAATGACAAGAATATCATTCCTAGAAACTTTGCTTCCAACGATAAGGTACTCTTATTTAATTTGCATCTTAACCTTTTTCTAGGAAAGTTATGATCTAGGTGGTTAGGACCTTTCACCAACTAGGAATGAGACTTTATGGTGCCATTGTGCTACTTGAAAAAAATGGCGGCGAATTCACAGTGAATGGTCAACGGTTAAAACCATATCTGGTAGGCAAATCTATTCGTGCAGTAAAATCATTTCCCTAGCAGATGCACCCAACTCGTGATGACATCAAACAGTCATGCTTGTGACATTAAACAAACGTTGGATGGGTGGCAACCCATCAATCAGGTGTACTAATTTTTTGTCCATATTTTTAATTTATTGTATTTTATACTAACATTCTAATTGTTTTTATTTTGAGTTGATGTATTATTTATAAAAAAAAAGTAAACAAATTCTAGGTAGATCGATCAGTCCAGTGATGGGACCGATCGATCCGGAAGTACCCCAATCGATCGCATCGTCCAAGAGCTCAGGAGATCAATTGGTCGAACACGGGGACCGATTGATCGCATATCCCACAGATTCCAGGACCCAGGAGACCAATCGGTCCCTCTCGAGATCTATCGGTCGCGCAGACCAGCAACCCACCGGACCGATCGGTCCTCTCTCAGACGGAATGATCTCGTGCCTAGGTAAGTTATCCACGTGATTTCAGTTTAAATCGGTTCAATCCGGTTTAGTTTCACTAATATTAAAACAAAAAAACACTATAAACCCCACTCATAAGCCATTTTGTGGATAAAATAAAAAAAAAAAAACACCTTCTTCTCATTTCGGATTTATGCTGATTTTTGAAAAGCATTTTCAAAAGTTCATATCTTCTTTGTTTCTCAACGAATTTGATCGATTTTTGAGTCTATCAACTTGATTATTCACCCTATTTGTGATTATCATCATCACAACTGCAGTTTGACAAGGTATGTGCTTCGAATTTGAAGTTTAAATTCTGAAAATTTTGCCCAAATTTTTTATTTCATGTTCTTACTATTATAACTTGTGTAATTGATATATCATTAATTACCATCTAGTTGTGACTTAATTTCATGTTGGAAAGATATAAAATTGGGAGTTTTGATGAAATTGGGGATAAATGGGAAATTGGGTTTGATTAAATGATATAATGTTTGAGGGGTTGATTTGAGTAGTAAACTTGCTAATTTGCATTAAAAATCATGTATATGAGTGTTGAATTTGGATGTTGGGTTTGTTGGAGATGTGAACTTGAGAATTGTTGATATTGGGAGTTTGTGCATCTTCTATCACCTAGTGCTTATATGTCTCTTGTGTAGGTAGTAATGGATTTGCATAAATAAAAATTATAATTTTCACGTCTATATACATCGTATCATGATTTTTAGATATTAATATTGTGCTTTGTATTTGCAGGATGGGAAACAACAAAGCAACACATCTCGCATGAAAAGCAAATCACGAGTAGATAAGGCACCAATTATTGAGGAGGAGACTAAAAATTTCAAAGATAGTTGCACCTTGACTACACCTTATAGCACCCCTATTCTCGAGAGTCCCCTATCAGCTTTCAAAGACGGCATATGGTTCGAAAGCTGCCGCATGGATGTATCTTGGGACCACTATCACAGCACATTATAAAACAGGATGTTGTGGATTAAGAAGGAATCCAATCGAGTTATATGCAAGGTGACCCTATCCAATATGGGAATCCGGGAAGATGTGATAGTTATTCTAGCCAATATATTATTTGGGAATATTGCCTACCAATCGTACCCCTATCTCTCCAGAGTTAGTATGCCAACTTCTTGCCATAGCATATTTGCAATACAGGAACCCCAACAAACCAATGGCAAGTGAAGGAATCTTCTCATATTTCTCAAGCATAGTACCTTATCATATTTCCATCTCTACCCTCTATGCATTGTATGGGTTTGATGCGAGTGACGAGGAATGCAGGTTCCCTACACACTTCCTAGTGGAAAGAAAATTCTGGAACATTATCGGATCAATGGTCTTCTTTACCACGGAAGCCAAGCAAACTCTCATATAGAACCCTGCGGTCTGAGTAGTCGCCAAGATATTTGACAACATCCTTTTTCCAAAAGAGGAATAAAGATTAGTGTGCAGAGAGGAGTTGTTGCTTCTGCACTATGGGATTGGTGATGTGCTACTCGAGGATTACAATGAGCCATTCCCCATTGGTCAACCAGTGTATTTTGGGGTAAGATTTTCTGAGATGCTTGTTTACAATAAGAACATGAGATTATCATGTGAAGGCAAAATAGAACCTTGTTGGAGCCTTCTCATTCTTATCTTCACATATTATGGACTCAATCTCCAATCTACTATCTGTGATACATGTTTGGCCTTCTTTGATACCAAGTACTTTGAGAACTATCACATCCTCAAGCGTATAAATTTCAGAATCGAGAAGGCATCTTTCAGTTCTACCAACTGCCCCAAAATGACATCACTTCCATCACTTCTCGGTACAACATAGAGTTCCTACATGACCCCCTATTTTTATGACCCTACCCATCACTCGCAGCAAACAGAAGCAGAGGATTTATCTTGCAACACCATACCTCATCTGCAGCCCGATAACGCGCCCAACTTTGGAAAAGGTTATACAGGTACATGGAGAGCATTGAAGCTATTACCACCATACTCAAGAGAATACGATATACATCCTATCTCCCAGCATCCTTAAAATAGTGAGTTTCGTGACTAGATGATCCAATTAACCAAGTAGAACAACGTCATGATGGCAAGGTTATGGAGACCCTCTCCATGATTTGAGTGCCAAAACCTTCCTGTTTCAGGTCCTCCGACACTGAACATCATCATGAAGGTGACAAGAACTTGACAATAGAGTCCACATCGTCCGACATATCACATTCAAGGGTACAGTATAAAATGAGAAGGAGGAGGACAAGACAACGCGAGAGTGTTATCCCCAATTTTTGAGCTAACAAAATTTCTTTTTGTTACGATTTTATTTTCTTTTTCAGGTTTATTTACACACCGTTATGGCGTGAAGTAAGTTTGGGGGAGAATCGCCAAGTAGTAGCATATTGCATTTGATTTTTTATTCATGTCATTTCTTTTTTGTCATAACTTGGATGTTATACGACATGTTAAAATTTCCTTTGAAATTATGATCATGCTTTTCATGGCTACTGTTTACACTAACGCTATCTTGTGACATCTCTTACCATTACTATCTATGATCATTTCCGAATAGAAATTTTGCGAGTTGAACAAATTCCCAATCACCATGCCAAACGAGTACCCATTAGTTAACTAGCTCACACAAAAAAAGAGAAGAAAAGGAACTAGTCTAAGGGCTTGTATGCATTGGACCTAAATTACCTTTCAAGACTCATAAGATATCCATCTAGTAAAGTAAGAATTATCAGGTATACTCTCTTCAAGTTTTAATCATTTGTGTTGAATTATATGTGATTTCATTTGTGTTGAATTATATGTGATTTCATTTGTGTTGAATTATATGTTATTTGAATGGAAGTGTATCTAAGACAGGGCGTAAATTTGCATGCTATAGATTTCACGGAAATTATTTCATAAGATGATTGATAAAAAAAATACAATGATAGCCTAGAAAAGTAGAAAAATCGATTATCAAGTAAAGGATTCGATAAAAAGGTATAAATAATGATACCCTAGAAAATTAGGAAAAAACTGATCCTAAAAAACAGGAGAGGATAATAAACTTCAAAAATTATAGTGGGTATCTTATTGAGATGTTTAAGGATGATTAGTTTTGGTACCTTTGATCGACACTCCATAAATGAGGATATATCTTGAAAGTTCTAATAGGTTGAGTGAACACGGTGAATGGATGTCTCTATCTTGGCTCTAGATGGAATGGGTTTGTTGCGAACGAGCAGGGAAGTACATGGAAGTTTCTGTTTGAGGTCAGTACTATTAAGAGTGCAAGATTTGTATTGATACTCTGACTGAAAGGTGTGTGTGCATTTCTACATTCAATTCTTTCAATATTTCATATTCTTGACTTATTTGAGGAAAAACCAGGATCTAAATCCTCAAATAATTAATAGGAATTCTTGCCATTTAAACTCTTTACCCATAAAATAATTATATTTTTTCTTAGAAGAATTATTTATTCCGAGAATTATAGAGTATTAATTGGTCCTTGTGGACGCGATCTCTAACTACTACTGCGCTTTTCTGTACACTTATAACAATTTTCTTTGTGTTTAAAACCTGAGATATCAACGGTCAGAAGAACGAATGAACAACCCCGAAGAGCTAAACGATGGCCACACATGTGAAACGACTGACTAGAATTCTACAAATCGGCCATTTGCATTTGTTTTGTTTTGATTCTTTTTGTTTATTAACCTCTCTTTCATATTTATTTTTGCACCGAGATGGTGAGAGATAGTTCCAGAGGAGAGGAACATTCTCATTTGCATCATTTGCATTGAACATATTCCAATTAATACGGACCACGATACCAATAGGCTGGCCCGTGGGCCTAGCACCGGCAAATATCGGCCATGAGAAAAGCACCAATAACCCAATCCAGCAGAAGGAGGTTAAGGCAAGAATTCAAGATGGCCGTAGAGAACTTGATTAGCGTAGAGGACCAAGAAGAGCCCCAAAACATGCTGAAGTATGTGACCGGCCAAGAATACACACGACCTGAAAATGACCGAACATGCCCAAAGAGCTAAGCGACGGCCACGTACGTGAGACGATCCAATCATGGGAGAAAGAGGCCCAAGAAGCTTCACAGCTAGGACCCATTAAATGGCTCCAATCTGAAAGAGGCGCCATTTTGTTTCTCATCAAAAACAACATAGTTCCATAAGGGTCGTGGTCATCAAGGTACATCAAGGACTTACCATATATGGAAATGTGCTAAAGTACACATTTAATTTCTTATTATTTTTTCTTATTTTGCAAGTACGAAAAGAGTCCATGTGCTAAAGTACACATTTAATTTCTTATTATTTTTCTTATTTTGCAAGTACAAAAAGAGTCCAATTGAATGTAGATTTTTAGACATTTATTTTGAGAATATTCACAAGTTGTAAACAAATGTAACTCTTTTTTTTTTTCTTTTCATTGTGTCCACCCAAGAAAGTCAAAGTCAAAGAGCTAGATATAAAGCTCCATATGCGAGATTGTAACACACACTTTTTGCCTAAATCAATAAAGAAAACATTTTTCTCTAAGTTTTCTCTCTGTAAAAAATTTTTTTGTTTCCTTCTTATTCTTGAGAAACCCTTTGGTCTTTTTAGAGTATTTGCTCTTAAAATGTTTTATCCTTTTGCCAAATCATTCCTTGGACCTGTTAGAACTAGAGAACAAATTTTGGCCACCTAGTTTTAACCTCATCAGTCGCCCCTGCCCATCTTAGCAAATAGTGTCTATCGGCCCGTTGCTAAGATACGGATGTACCGCATCTAAAATCGATCCTGATCTATGCATTATAAAAGAACAAAAAAATTGAAAAACTAAAAATATTTCAAGAGTTGCATTTACATTTTCATGTATTTGGATTTAGTGTAGAAATATATAGGGTTTCATATGTATTTATATAGGGATTAATAATTATAAATTCTAGCCTATACGCAAAAGTTTTCATGTTTGAAGCATCTTGAAAATCTGAAATTTTGGAATTTGTTGAAACTTGCTTGATAGTCTCTCTTATATTTAAGTGTTCTTAATTTGATCCTATATTCAATGAAACTTGAATCTCAACTTGATGGTAATTATCTTGCATGCACTTTGAAAATATTTTTTCATGGGTACCAAATACAAATTTGAGTCTGTTTTAAACTTTTCACCATTCTCTTGTTGACCTAGGTGGCCGATTTTCCACTGTTTGGAAAGATTGCAATACTCTCCAACTAAGTCGTTTCTTTCAAGACAACTTGTGTGTGTGTGAAATTTGTGAGACTTTTTTCAAATGCTATCTTTGCAAAAATATTGAGTTTTGAGAACGATAAAGATGAGACTTTCATGTATAAACTAGCTTCACATTACTAAGTTAAACATAGTTAGGATTTTGGGTTGGGAAGCTTGGTTATGACTTGAGTTTGTTTTGAACTGGAGAGTGTAAGAAATAAAACAAATGTGTTAAAAAAAAAGGAGTAAGAAAAAATGGAGATTGGTATTGTAAAAAAATAGTTCTAATAGTTTTGCATGTTTAAGTTTACGATACTATGAATGTTTAAAAAAAAAATGCTAAATGACTAAGAAAATATAAGCTAGAGAAAGAAGATGTAGATGAAATTAAAAACCATTATTGTGCTTTAATTTAAAAACTTTTTAAAGAAATAAGTTTTTGAGAAAAATGTGTGGCATGTACAAAGGCTTAAAATTGCTTTAAGAGATAAGGTTTAGTAGGATTGCACTTCATATGGGTCTAAGTAAAAAAATGTCTAACACTAGAGACACTGGTTGTTCTTTACTCTTATCAGTTTGCAAAAAAAAATATTTTATATTTTTGGAGAAAATCCATCTTATTAATAAACTCCATTCAAAACATTTTCAGAATCATTTCTGTTTTTGTCAAATGAACTTATTTTTATTGATATTTTGTAAGATTCACCAAACGCTTTAAATCCAACATAATACATATGTGCTCATCTTCAAAAACCTTAACCATCCATTTTCCAGACGGCTCTTCATAAGAGCAATATATACTCCATAAACACTTCTCCATCACACATTTAACCACACCTCTCTTTGCCCAACGTACATACCTCTCTTTGCCCAACGTACATACCTCTCTTATTCCAACTTCCTTTAATGTGTAATTTAAACATCTTCACTGAATTCCTCTAAACTTTCAAAAACGTATTTTATTTTAGTTCATCACTCCCTCTTGCACCTTATGAAACCAGCTTATCGACATTTAAGCTTCAAGAGAAAGTTACGAACAATTCTTGTAAGAATGGAGAGAAGATTGTTATTGTCATTAACAACGATGAACAACTGTTTTCTGTTTACATACAATTACTGTTACATGCTAAAATAAACTTAAGTAAATATGCTAACCTACTCTTGATGCTAACATGCACCAAGAGTAAAATACTTGTCATACCCCCCCCTCCCCCACAAGTCTGTAAATCCAAACCTGGTGGATGAAACAAATTTGAAATCGACATCCGGCTTAAGATGGAGTGAAAAGGACCAGAATGAAGCGGCTTAGTTAATACGTCAACAAGTTGGTTCTCAGAAGACACATGAAGTGCTTTAAAAGAACCATTTTTGAGCTGATGATGAATCGTATGACAGTTTATTTCTATATGTTTTCTTTTTTCGTGGAAGACAGGATTCGAATCAAGATAGATTGCAGACTTATTGTCGCAGAATAGCTTTGCTGTGGCAGTGATAGTGATCTGAAAATTAGACAGAAGCTGTTGAAGCCAAATTAATTCCCGAGTTACATCAGCCAAGCTTCTATACTCTGCCTCAGTGCTACTTTTGCTAACAATATGTTGTTTTCTAGATTTCCAACAGATTACAGAAGTACCCAAATAGACACAATACCCAGTAGTGAACCTCCGAGAATCAGGACAGGATGTCCAATCACCATCTGCAAATGCATTCAAACAAAGCTCAGTAGAAGCAGAATAAAAGAGACCCTGTCCTGGATTCCCTTTCAAATATTTTAAAACTCTATGAGCTGCTTGAAGATGAACATCAGTGGGGCTTTGAAGAAACTGACTGAGTTTGTGCACTGCATAGGTAATGTATGGCTGGGTATTGGTCAAGTAAAAGTGTCTTCCTATCAACTCCCGATAAGATTTAGCTGATGATAAAGGAGTACATGTATCTCTGTTTAATTTCATGTAAGGATCAATGGGAATTGTACTCGGTTTACAAGCCAGAAGACCATGATCAGTAAGAAGATCAAGAGTATATTTCTTTTGACATCCAGAAATACCTTTGGAGAAGCGAGCAATCTCCATGCCTAAGAAAAATCTCATTGGACCCAAGTTTTTGATCTTGAACTCACGGGATAACAATGTCTTTAAAGCTTGTAAATCAATCGAGTTATTACTTGCTATGCCAATATCATCCACATAAACTAATAATGCCACAAAACCAGTACTAGACTGCTTTGTGAAAAGAGTTGTATCAGCCTATGATTGAGCAAAACCACTAGCAAGTAACACAGAAGAAAAGGTGTGGTTCCACTGCTTTGAAGCATGTTTTAAACCATATAAACTTTTGTATAGTTTACATACAAGATTAGGAGGTAAAGAATCTGTAGGATCTGGATTATAACCGGGAGGAAGACTCATGTAAATCTCCTCATCAAAATCAGTATGAAGAAAAGCATTGGAAACATCCATTTGCGTAAGCTCCCAACCTTTTGTAGTAGCTAAACTTAACAACAGTTTAACACTTGTGAGTTTAGAAATAGGAGAAAAGGTTTCATTAAAATCAATACACTCGTGCTGTGTAAAACCCTTAGCAACCAAACGTGCTTTGTATTTTTCTATGCTTCCATCAGAGTTGTATTTGATCGTAAAAACCCATTTACAACCAACCAAATTCTTACCAGAAGGTAAAGAAGTAACACTCCAAGTGTTATTCAGTTGCAGAGCACGAAGTTTTGCATTAACAGCCTCTTTCCATTTATCAGATACCATCGCTTGTTTAAAGATTTTGGATTCAGTTTCCAAAGAATATGAGAAAAGATAATGGGAATATGATGGAGACAAGCGATGATAAGACAGAACAGAGGATAAAGGATAAGATAATGTGGAAGATAAAGGTTGTGAAACAGGTTTAGATTGAAGAAGAGCACAATAATAATCAGACAAGTAAGTGGGAGGCTTCGTTTTAAGTTTGGGTCTGGAAACATTCATGGAAGACACACCAGTATCTGATATCGCAGTTTCATTTTGAGTAAGTATGTCATGTGAATCATGAGGCATTAAAGACAAGTCACGACTTTGGTCTGATGAATGTACTGTCCCAGCAGGAGAAGAATTGGAATTAGAAGAAGCAGGAGTAGGAAGGAAATGAGAACTCTCAGACACATATTGATGAGGACGTCAGGTCGTACATCCAGCCAGGAGACCAGACTGGCCGACCAGGAAGCTTGCCCGAGACAGCAGGACCATCTGGCGCGCCTGCCGGACCAGACAGTACCGCCGGGCCTTCGACCTATAGGACCAGACCGGTCAACATTGCCGGCGGAGAGGCCCAAGCTTCCGGCACACTTGGTGGGGACGTGGATGGCACCGCCGGTCCCCCTGATGACACCTCCGACTCCGGGATCAACTTGGCCGGTCCTGAAGTCATTCCGGCCAGTACCGCGCACAATCCAGCCGGTACAGCCGATCCAGCCAAGTACACGCGCACTTCCACTTCTACACAAGAGGACTCGAACCAAATGAGCTACCAGCTCCAGGACATGCACCTAGAAGAAGTATCTACACCAGTGGTACCTCCAGGAGCAATGACAAGAAGCAGATCAAGAGCACTCTTCCACAAATTCAGCTTATGGGTCGACAAGCTCCTAGAGGAAGAGTAGCTAAGGACAATGGGCCAGAAGAGCAAATTAGAGTCCAAAGGCTTCTCAACAACACAAGGAACATCAGAGACTTGGGCTTTAGTGGCAAGAGAGGTCAGGGCCCAAAGATATTTAACCTTACTCCGAGCCGAAGACTAGGAGCAAGGCGCGTGCATGCCACAAGGACGGCCACCTTCCATTTCTTGGCCGTGAGGTGAGTTAAGGTAAGTTTACATTCGAATATATGCCTCTTTCTGTTTTGCAGGGTAGGATCTAGTTGCTTTACAGTTTTGAGTCAAGAACATTTTAGGAATAGGTCCTTTTTCGGTTATACACTTTTGTACCTTTTCCTTTGTGCACTTTTGTAAACTTTCCTTTTTCTTTATTTGTGTCGACCCTAGAAAGTCAAGCTGTCGAGCATATTAATAAGGCTCCTTCCAGCATTGTAGTTCGACAACCTTTTTGATATTAATAAAGTAGAACTTTTTCCTACAAGCTTTCTCTTGAAAGAGACTTGTGCGCTTAGAACCTAGTGAGACCAGCCCTCCTAGCTCTAAGTTTGTGATTTATCACGAGGTTCATCACCCCTCGTGTGGTTCACTTCACCCTTCCATCGTTTACCAACCAGAAAACCCTTATCCAGAAGCCTAAGGTTGAGTTTCTCACCTAATCTTCTACAAACAGCCCACGCGCATACATCCTTGAATCAAGGCTTGTATCATTTTGGTATCAGAGCTTAAAGCTCCTAAACCAGGTTGTTTCTATCCTTTTGCTTGTCTTGTTTTTAGTTCTTGCATTAGTTTAAGTCGCATTCAAGAAAAATCAAAAAAACAACATCAAACTCCAAACCGAGTGCATCTAGCCTCCTACGTGTATCACTAGGGTTTAGGTTCACTTTTGCATTGTCAATCACGTTTTCCTTTTTGTTTAATTCCTATTTCCATTAATTTTAAGTTAAATTAAAAAGAAAAAGAAAAGAAAAGAAAAAGGAAAGAAAAGAGAATAGGAAAATACCCAAGATATTTCGAATTGGACAGCTAGCACAAGTTGTCTAGGAAGTTTCCTTTTTTTCTTGTAGTCGAATTTCTTTTCCTTAGGATTTTTCCTTTTTGCAATTTTTTTCAAACCCTTATAAAAAGAAAACCCTCCTAATAATTTAGGAGCACCCTAATTGTCTTCTTTCTTTGTAGCACACCATGGGAGAAGAGAATAGAGACGCAGCCGAAGCCATGATGGCCATGTTCACCACACTCCAAACACAACTCGCATCCATAGGCGAGAGGTTGGAGCGCGTGGAGAGACCAGTAAGATTCCAGGCCATAAGGCACGTGAGAGCTGAGCCAGATCTTCCTGAGGGTCCTGAGTACCTTAGGACACGGCACAAACAGGAGGAACCCCAGCCAGATGGAGATGAGGACACGCAACCTCATAACTATCACCATAGGCCGAGGGGACCTCCACGGCAACCAGAGGCAGCAGATGATGGCTTTGAGCCATATGGTCTTCACCAGAGACCAAGAATGCCTCCTAGACGTCATGAGGATGGAGATGAACACACCTACAACCGGGTACTTCATCCTGATGTTAAACTAACTCCTCCAAGTTTTGCAGGAAAAGTAGACCCCGAGGCTTACCTAGATTGGGAGAAGCAAATGGATCATATCTTTGATCACTACAACCAACCAGGACCTAGGAGAGTCTCAATGGCAGTAGCACAACTCACGGACAATGCCCTCATCTGGTGGGATCGTGAGGTATCTGACAGAAGGAGGAAGAGAATGAGACCCATAGACTCATGGGTCGACATGAAAGACCTCATGCGACAAAGGTTTGTTCCACCTTACTTTTATAGAGATTTGCAACGTCGTTTTCGTACTCTTAAGCAGGGTACCAGATCAGTAGAGGAGTACTATGAAGAGTTCGAGAAGTTAAGGAACAGATTGGAGCTCAATGATGATGAAGAAGCATTGATGGCACAATTCTTGGATGGAATCCAAGAAAGGATCAGCTGCAAGGTGGAAAGGCAAATCTACAATGACTTCAAAGACTTGTTCCACCTATCTGTGCAAGCTGAGCAGCACGTCAAACGTAAGAGCCAAGACATCCGCAGCAAGCCTAAGACACCTTGGGCACCAAGCAACATGCCTAAGACCGTAGACAAAGGCAAAAGCGTAGAGATCGAGTCAAGGTTCAAGAGCAAGCCTCCTAAGCCCACCCGTGACCAGAGAGAGCCTGGTAAGTCTTCTAACCCTCGAAGATCACGTGACATAACTTGTTTCAAGTGTAGGGGACGTGGACACATCTCAAGGGAGTGCCCAAACAACCGAGTCATGCTGATTACGGAGGCAGGAGAATATGAGTCCCAAGATGAAGAGGACTATGAACCAGAAGGAGAATATGGTGACATTGAGTACCCTAATGTGGGGGAAGTGCTAGTCACTAGGCGTATCCTCAGTGCAATGGTGGATCCTTCAGAGACCATCCAAAGGGAGAACATCTTCCACAGCCGTTGCACCATCAAAGGAAAGGTATGTAACCTCATCATAGATGGTGGTTCTTGCACTAACGTTGCTAGTGCGTATATGGTTGATAAGCTAGGTCTAGAGAGGACACGGCATCCTCGACCATATAGACTGAGATGGCTCGATGACAAAGTGGAGCTCAAGATTCATGAGCAAGTCACTGTGCCATTCAGTGTGGGCAAGTATCAAGACCAAGTCGTGTGCGACGTGGTGCCCATGCAAGCTGGCCATCTTCTACTAGGAAGACCATGGCAGTTTGACAAAGAGACCAGGCATGATGGCAGAACCAATCTCTACACCTTCGTGCATGACAAGAGAAAGGTCAGCCTAGCTCTTCTTACACCTGCCCAAGTACATGAGCTACAACTCCAAATGAGTAAGGAAAAGAAACTTGTCAAATCTAACTTTCTTATTCAACCAAGTCATGTCCGGAGAGCTTTAGCCTCGAAGGATTTAAACTAATGGTCTTCAAGGAAGTGTTGAGTATAAAACAAAGAACAGGTAGAGCTACCTCCTGAAGTGGCAACTCTCCTCAACAAATTCCAGGATGTATTTCCAGAGGAGATACCAGCAGGCTTGCCCCCTTTACGTGGCATAGAACACCAGATTGATCTAGTGCCCGGAGCAGCGCTGCCCAACCGGCCAGCCTACCGGATGAGTCCAGAGGAGTCCAAGGAGCTTGAGAAGCAAGTCAGGGAGCTCCTGGAGAAGGGATATGTTCGAGAGACCCTCAGTCCATGTGCTGTACCAGTGCTACTAGTGCCCAAGAAGGATGGGACTTGGCGCATGTGCGTGGACTGCCGAGCAATCAACAACATCACAGTCAAGTATAGGCATCCAATACCACGACTGGATGACATGCTAGATGAGCTGAGTAGAGCCACGGTCTTCTCCAAGATAGACCTCCAAAGTGGATACCACCAGGTAAGAATGAAGGAAGGTGATGAGTGGAACACTGCTTTCAAGACAAAGCAAGGGCTCTACGAGTGGACAGTCATGCCATTTGGCTTGACTAATGCCCCAAGCACCTTCATGCGCCTTATGAACCAAGTTCTTAGGGCGTACATTAGTAAGTTCGTTGTAGTTTATTTCGACAACATTTTAGTTTACAGTAAGTGTTTAAGAGATCACCTTACACATCTTGAGATGGTACTTAAAACCCTTCGACAAGAAGAGCTTTATGCCAATCTCAAGAAGAGCACCTTTTGTACTGATAAGCTTGTCTTTTTAGGTTTTGTTGTGAGTTCACGGGGCCTACAGGTTGATGAAGAGAAGATTCGAGCCATACAAGAGTGGCCAACACCAGGAAACATCAGCCAAGTAAGGAGCTTCCACGGACTGGCCAGCTTCTATACGAGATTCGTGCCCAACTTCAGCAGTATTGCCTCACCATTGACGGCAGTAGTGAAGAAGAACGTGGGATTCAGCTGGGGAGAATCTCAGGAGAAGGCATTCAAGGCCTTGAAGGACAGCCTTACACACGCACCAGTGTTAGTCCTTCCCGACTTCAACAAGACGTTTGAAGTGGAGTGTGATGCCTCTGGAATAGGCATAGGAGCAGTGCTAACCCAAGGAGGGAGACCAGTGGCATACTTCAGTGAGAAGCTAGGTAGTGCCTCACTGAACTACCCCACTTATGACAAGGAGCTTTATGCCCTTGTCCGAGCATTGGAGACTTGGCAGCACTACTTGCTGTCTAAGGAGTTTGTGATCCACACTGATCACGAGACTCTCAAACACCTCAGAGGGCAAACCAATCTCAAGAGGAGACATGCCAGGTGGATGGAGTTCATAGAGACCTTCCCGTACATCATCAAGTACAAGAAGGGCAAAGATAATATGGTAGCCTATGCACTATCAAGGAGGTTTGCTTTGATATCAACCATGGAGGCAAAGGTCCTAGGATTCGAGCACATCAAGGATCTATACAAAGATGATCCTGACCTTGCTGAGAGCTACAAGGAGTGTAGCACAGGGAGTCATGGCAAATTCTACATCCGTGAGGGATTCTTGTTCCGAGAAAGAAGGCTGTGCATACCACAAGGATCACTAAGGGATCTTATCATCCGAGAAGCTCATGGAGGAGGACTCATGGGCCACTTTGGTGTCGACAAGACTCTAGCAGTGGTCAAGGAGCACTTCTACTGGTAACACATCAAGAGGACAGTAGAAGCACATTGTGCAAGATGCATCACTTGCAAGAAGGCAAAGTCCCGAGTGCAACCTCACGGGTTGTATCTCCCACTGCCCATACCAACACATCCATGGGTGGACATCTCGATGGATTTTGTTCTAGGTCTGCCCAAGATCAACCACAAAGATGCAATCTTTGTAGCGGTGGACAGATTCTCCAAGATGGCACACTTCATCCCATGTGCCAATTTCAATGATGCCACGCAAACAGCTGAGCTGTTCTTCAGGGAGATAGTACGGCTTCATGGAGTGCCAAGGACCATCGTATCAGACAGGGACACCAAGTTCCTCAGCCATTTCTGGAGGACCCTTTGGAGAAAGCTAGGCACGAAGCTACTCTTCTCTACCACTTGCCATCCTCAAACCGATGGCCAAACTGAAGTTGTCAACAGGACACTATCAACTCTTCTATGAACTACACTAGGGAAGAACCTAAAGACTTGGGTGGAGTGCCTGCCATTCATTGAGTTCGCCTACAACTGAGCCGTGCACTCAGCAACCAAGAAGACACCATTTGAAGTGGTATACGGCTTCAACCCTCTCACCCCATTAGAGCAAACGCCACTGCCACCAGCTGAGATGACCAACCTCAACGGAGCATCCAAAGCAGAGTTCATAAAGAGGTTACACCAGAAGGTAGCAGAAAACTTGGAGAAGAGGACCGGACAGTACGTGACTCATGCCAACAAAGGAAGAAAGGAGGTGATCTTTCAACCAGGCGATTGGGTGTGGCTACACCTACGGCAGGAGAGGTTCCCAAACCTAAGGAGTTCCAAGCTAGCACCAAGAGGAGATGGACCATTCAGAGTGCTCGAGAGGATCAACAACAACGCCTACCGGATCGAGCTACCAGGTGAGTTTAATGTGTCCAATACGTTCAATGTTACTGACTTGGCCCCTTTCCATGCAGATGATCCAGTTTTGAGGACAAAACCTACTGAAGAGGGAGGGAATGATGAGGACATCAGGTCGTACTTCCAGCCAGGTGACCAGACTGGCCGACCAGGAAGCTTGCCCGAGACAGCAGGACCATCTGGCGCGCCTGCCGGACCAGACAGTACCGCCGGGCCTTCGACCTATAGGACCAGACCGGTCAACATTGCCGGCGGAGATGCCCAAGCTTCCGGCACACTTGGTGGGGACGTGGATGGCACCGCCGGTCCCCCTGATGACAACGCCGACTCCGGGATCAACTTGGCCGGTCCTGAAGTCATTCCGGCCAGTACCGCGCACAATCCAGCCGGTACAGCCGATCCAGCCGAGTACACGCGCACTTCCACTTCTACACAAGAGGACTTGGACCAAATGAGCTACCAGCTCCAGGACATGCACCTAGAAGAAGTATCTACACCAGTGGTACCTCCAGGAGCAATGACAAGAAGCAGATCAAGAGCACTCTTCCACAAATTCAGCTTATGGGTCGACAAGCTCCTAGAGGAAGAGCAGCTAAGGACAATGGGCCAGAAGAGAAAATTAGAGTCCAAAGGTGATACAAGCCTTGATTCAAGGATGTATGCGCGTGGGCTGTTTGTAGAAGATTAGGTGAGAAACTCAACCTTAGGCTTCTGGATGGGGGTTTTCTGGTTGGTAAAAGATGGAAGGGTGAAGTGAACCACACGAGGGGTGATGAACCTCGTGATAAATCATAAACTTAGAGCTAGGAGGGCTGGTCTCAACTAGGTTCTAAGCGCACAAGCTTCTTTGAGAGAATAACTTGTAAAGAAAATTCGATCTTTATTAATTAGCAAAAAGGTTGTCGAACTACAATGCTGGAAGGAGCCTTATTAATATGCTCGACAGCTTGACCTTCTAGGGTCGACTCAAAGAAAGAAAAGGAAAGTTTACAAAAGTGCACAAAGGAAAAATATACAAAAGTGTATAACAAAAAAAGGACCTATTCCTAAAATGTTCTTGACTCAAAAATGTAAAGCAACTAGATCCTACCCTGCAAAACAGAAAGAGGCATATATTCGAATTGAAACTTACCTTAACTTACCTCACGGCCAAGAAATGGAAGGTGGCCGTCCTTGTGGCATGCACACGCTTTGCTCCTAGTCTTCGACTTGGAGTAGGGTTAAATATCTTTGGGCCCTGACCTCTCTTGCCACTAAAGCCCAAGTCTCTGATGTTCCTTGTGTTGTTGAGAAGCCTTTGGACTCTAATTTGCTCTTCTGGCCCATTGTCCTTAGCTGCTCTTCCTCTAGAAGCTTGTCGACCCATAAGCTGAATTTGTGGAAGAGTGCTCTTGATCTGCTTCTTGTCATTGCTCCTGGAGGTACCACTGGTGTAGATACTTCTTCTAGGTGCATGTCCTGGAGCTGGTAGCTCATTTGGTTCGAGTCCTCTTGTGTAGAAGTGGAAGTGCGCGTGTACTTGGCTGGATCGGCTGTACCGGCTGGATTGTGCGCGGTACTGGCCGGAATGACTTCAGGACCGGCCAAGTTGATCCCGGAGTCGGAGGTGTCATCAGGGGGACCGGCGGTGCCATCCACGTCCCCACCAAGTGTGCCGGAAGCTTGGGCCTCTCCGCCGGCAATGTTGACCGGTCTGGTCCTATAGGTCGAAGGCCCGGCGGTACTGTCTGGTCCGGCAGGCGCGCCAGATGGTCCTGCTGTCTCGGGCAAGCTTCCTGGTCGGCCAGTCTGGTCTCCTGGCTGGATGTACGACCTGATGTCCTCATCATTCCCTCCCTCTTCAGTAGGTTTTGTCCTCAAAACTGGTTCATCTGCATGGAAAGGGGCCAAGTCAGTAACATTAAACGTATTGGACACATTAAACTCACCTGGTAGCTCGATCCGGTAGGCGTTGTTGTTGATCCTCTCGAGCACTCTGAATGGTCCATCTCCTCTTGGTGCTAGCTTGGAACTCCTTAGGTTTGGGAACCTCTCCTGCCGTAGGTGTAGCCACACCCAATCGCCTGGTTGAAAGATCACCTCCTTTCTTCCTTTGTTGGCATGAGTCACGTACTGTCCGGTCCTCTTCTCCAAGTTTTCTGCTACCTTCTGGTGTAACCTCTTTATGAACTCTGCTTTGGATGCTCCGTTGAGGTTGGTCATCTCAGCTGGTGGTAGTGGTGTTTGCTCCAATGGGGTGAGAGGGTTGAAACCGTATACCAATTCAAATGGTGTCTTCTTGGTTGCTGAGTGCACGGCTCGGTTGTAGGCGAACTCAATGAATGGCAGGCACTCCACCCAAGTCTTTAGGTTCTTCCCTAGTGTAGTTCATAGAAGAGTTGATAGTGTCCTGTTGACAACTTCAGTTTGGCCATCGGTTTGAGGATGGCAAGTGGTTGAGAAGAGTAGCTTCGTGCCTAGCTTTCTCCAAAGGGTCCACCAGAAATGGCTGAGGAACTTGGTGTCCCTGTCTGATACGATGGTCCTTGGCACTCCATGAAGCCGTACTATCTCCCTGAAGAACAGCTCAGCTGTTTGCGTGGCATCATTGAAATTGGCACATGAGATGAAATGTGCCATCTTGGAGAATCTGTCCACCACTACAAAGATTGCATCTTTGTGGTTGATCTTGGGCAGACCTAGAACAAAATCCATCGAGATGTCCACCCATGGATGTGTTGGTATGGGCAGTGGGAGATACAACCCGTGAGGTTGCACTCGGGACTTTGCCTTCTTGCAAGTAATGCATCTTGCACAATGTGCTTCTACTGTCCTCTTGATGTGTGGCCAGTAGAAGTGCTCTTTGACCACTGCTAGAGTCTTTTCGACACCAAAGTGGCCCATGAGTCCTCCTCCATGAGGTTCTCGGATGATAAGCTCCCTTAGTGATCCCTGTGATATGCACAGCCTTCTTTCTCGGAACAAGAATCCCTCATGGATGTAGAATTTGCCATGACTCCCTGTGCTTCACTCCTTGTAGCTCTCAGCAAGGTCAGGATCATCCTTGTATAGATCCTTGATGTGCTCGAATCCTAGGACCTTTGCCTCCATGGTTGATATCAAGGCAAACCTCCTTGATAGTGCATCGGCTACCACATTATCTTTGCCCTTCTTGTACTTGATGATGTACGGGAAGGTCTCTATGAACTCCATCCACCTAGCATGTCTCCTCTTGAGATTGGTTTGCCCTCTGAGGTGTTTGAGAGTCTCGTGATCAGTGTGGATCACAAACTCCTTGGACAGCAAGTAATGCTGCCAAATCTCCAATGCTCGGACAAGGGCATAAAGCTCCTTGTCATAAGTGGGGTAGTTCAGTGAGGCACCACCTAGCTTCTCACTGAAGTATGCCACTGGTCTCCCTCCTTGGGTTAGCACTGCTTCTATGCCTATTCCGGAGGCATCACACTCCACTTCAAACGTCCTGTTGAAGTCGGACAGGACTAGCACTGGTGCATGTGTAAGGCTGTCCTTCAAGGCCTTGAATGCCTTCTCCTGAGCTTCTCCCCAGCTGAATCCCACATTCTTCTTCACTACTGCCGTCAGTGGTGAGGCAATACTGCTGAAGTTGGGCACGAATCTCCTATAGAAGCTGGCCAGTCCGTGGTAGCTCCTTACTTGGCTGATGTTTCCTGGTGTTGGCCATTCTTGTATGGCTCGAATCTTCTCTTCATGAACCTGTAGGCCCTGTGAACTTACAACAAAACCTAAAAAGACAAGTTTATCAGTACAAAAGGTGCACTTCTTGAGATTGGCATAAAGCTCTTCTTGTCGAAGGGTTTTAAGTACTATCTCAAGATGTGTGAGGTGTTCCCGTAGGCACTTATTATAAACTAGTATGTCATCAAAATAAACTACCACAAACTTACTGATGTACGCCCTAAGAACTTGGTTCATAAGGCGCATGAAGGTGCTTGGGGCATTAGTCAAGCCAAATGGCATGACTGTCCACTCGTAGAGCCCTTGCTTTGTCTTGAAAGCAGTGTTCCACTCATCACCTTCCTTCATTCTTACCTGGTGGTATCCACTTTTGAGGTCTATCTTGGAGAAGACCGTGGCTCCACTCAGCTCATCTAGCATGTCATCCAGTCGTGGTATTGGATGCCTATACTTGACTGTGATGTTGTTGATTGCTCGGCAGTCCACGCACATGCGCCAAGTCCCATCCTTCTTGGGCACTAGTAGCACTGGTACAGCACATGAACTGAGGCTCTCTCGAACATATCCCTTCTCCAGGAGCTCCTTGACTTGCTTCTCAAGCTCTTTGGACTCCTCTGGACTCATCCGGTAGGCTGGTCGGTTGGGCAGGGCTGCTCCGGGCACTAGATCAATCTGGTGTTCTATGCCACGTAAAGGAGGCAAGCCTGCTGGTATCTCCTCTGGAAATACATCCTGGAATTTGTTGAGGAGAGTTGCTATTTCATGAGGTAGCTCTACCTGTCCCTGTTCTATACTCAACACTTCCTTGAAAACATTTAGTAACATTAAGTCCTTCGAGGCCAAAGCTCTCCGGACATGACTAGGTTGAATAAGAAAGTTAGACTTGACAAGTTTCTTTTCCTTACTCATTTGGAGTTGTAGCTCATGTACTTGGGTAGGTGTAAGAGGAGCTAGGCTGACCTTTCTCTTGTCATGCACGAAGGGGTATAGATTGGTTCGGCCATCATGCCTGGTCTCTTTGTCAAATTGCCATGGTCTTCCTAGTAGAAGATGGCCAGCTTGCATGGGCACCACGTCGCACACGACCTGGTCTTGGTACTTGCCCACACTGAATGGCACAGTGACTTGCTCATGAATCTTGAGCTCCACTTTGTCATCGAGCCATCTCAGTCTATATGGTCGAGGATGCCGTGTCCTCTCTAGACCTAGATTATCAACCATATACGCACTAGCAACGTTAGTGCAAGAACCACCATCTATGATGAGGTTACATACCTTTCCTTTGATGGTGCAACGGCTGTGGAAGATGTTCTCCCTTTGGATGGTCTCTGAAGGATCCACCATTGCACTGAGGATACGTCTAGTGACCAGCACTTCCCCCACATTAGGGTACTCAATGTCACCGTACTCTCCTTCTGGTTCATTGTCCTCTTCATCTTGGGACTCATATTCTCCTGCCTCCGTAATCAGCATGACTCGGTTGTTTGGGCACTCCCTTGAGATGTGTCCACGTCCCCTACACTTGAAACAAGTTATGTCACGTGATCTTCGAGGGTTAGAAGACTTACCAGGCTCTCTCTGGTCACGGGTGGGCTTAGGAGGCTTGCTCTTGAACCTTGACTCGATCTCTACGCTTTTGCCTTTGTCTACGATCTTAGGCATGTTGCTTGGTGCCCAAGGTGTCTTAGGCTTGTTGCGGATGTCTTGGCTCTTACGTTTGATGTGCTGTTCAGCTTGCACAGATAGGTGGAACAAGTCCTTGAAGTCGTTGTAGATTTGCCTTTCCACCTTGCAGCTGATCCTTTCTTGGAGTCCATCCAAGAATTGTGCCATCAATGCTTCTTCATCATCATTGAGCTCTAATCTGTTCCTTAACCTCTCGAACTCTTCATAGTACTCCTCTACTGATCTGGTACCCTGCTTAAGAGTACGAAAACGTCGTTGCAAATCCCTATGAAAGTAAGGTGGAACATACCTTTGTCGCATGAGGTCTTTCATGTCGACCCATGAGTCTACGGGTCTCATTCTCTTCCTCCTTCTGTCAGATACCTCACGATCCCACCAGATGAGGGCATTGTCCGTGAGTTGTGCTACTGCCATTGAGACTCTCCTAGGTCCTGGTTGGTTGTAGTGATCAAAGATATGATCCATTCGCTTCTCCCAATCTAGGTAAGCCTCGGGGTCTACTTTTCCTGCAAAAGTTGGAGGAGTTAGTTTAACATCAGGATGAATTACCCGGTTATAGGTGTGTTCATCTCCATCCTCATGACGTCTAGGAGGCATTCTTGGTCTCTGGTGAAGACCATATGGCTCAAAGCCATCATCTGCTGCCTCTGGTTGCCGTGGAGGTCCCCTCGGCCTATGGTGATAGTTATGAGGTTGCGTGTCCTCATCTCCATCTGGCTGGGGTTCCTCCTGTTTGTGCCGTATCCTAAGGTACTCAGGACCCTCAGGAAGATCTGGCTCAGCTCTCACGTGCCTTATGGCCTGGAATCTTACTGGTCTCTCCACGCGCTCCAACCTCTCGCCTATGGATGCGAGTTGTGTTTGGAGTGTGGTGAACATGGCCATCATGGCTTCAGCTGCGTCTCTATTCTCTTCTCCCATGTGTGCTACAAAGAAAGAAGACAATTAGGGTGCTCCTAAATTATTAGGAGAGTTTTTCTTTTTATATGTGGTTTGAAAAAATGCAAAAGGAAAAATTCTAAAGAAAGGAAATTCGAAAAAAAGGAAACTTCCTAGACAACTTGTGCTAGCTGTCCAATTCGAATTCTTTTAGTATCTTTTCTATTTTCTTTTTCTTTTCTTTTTAATTAAACTTAAAAATAAAGGAAATATGACTTAAACAAAAAGGAAAACGTGAATGATAATGCAAAAGTGAACCTAAACCCTAGAGATACACATAGGAGGCTAGATGCACTCGGTTTGGAGTTTGATGTTTTTTTTTTATTTTTCTTGAATACGACTTAAACTAATGCAAGAACTAGAAATAAGACAAGCAAAAGGATAGAAACAACCTGGTTTTGGAGCTTTAAGCTCTGATACCAAAATGATACAAACCTTGATTCAAGGATGTATGCGCATGGGCTGTTTGTAGAAGATTAGGTGAGAAACTCAACCTTAGGCTTCTGGATGGGGCTTTTCTGGTTGGTAAAAGATGGAAGGGTGAAGTGAACCACACGAGGGGTGATGAACCTCGTGATAAATCACAAACTTAGAGCTAGGAGGGCTGGTCTCAACTAGGTTCTAAGCGTACAAGCTTCTTTGAGAGAATAACTTGTAAAGAAAATTTGATCTTTATTAATTAGCAAAAAGGTTGTCGAACTACAATGCTGGAAGGAGCCTTATTAATATGCTCGACAGCTTGACCTTCTAGGGTCGACCCAAATAAGAAAAGGAAAACTTACAAAAGTGCACAAAGGAAAAAATACAAAAGTGTATAACCGAAAAAGGACCTATTCCTAAAATGTTCTTGACTCAAAAATGTAAAGCAACTAGATCCTACCCTGCAAAACAGAAAGAGGCATATATTCGAATGTAAACTTACCTTAACTCACCTCACGGCCAAGAAATGGAAGGTGGCCGTCCTTGTGGCATGCACGCGCCTTGCTCCTAGTCTTCGACTTGGAGTAGGGTTAAATATCTTTGGGCCCTGACCTCTCTTGCCACTAAAGCCCAAGTCTCTGATCTTCCTTGTGTTGTTGAGAAGCCTTTGGACTCTAATTTGCTCTTCTGGCCCATTGTCCTTAGCTGCTCTTCCTCTAGAAGCTTGTCGACCCATAAGCTGAATTTGTGGAAGAGTGCTCTTGATCTGCTTCTTGTCATTGCTCCTGGAGGTACCACTGGTGTAGATACTTTCTCTAAGTGCATGTCCTGGAGCTGGTAGCTCATTTGGTCCGAGTCTTCTTGTGTAGAAGTGGAAGTGTGCGTGTACTCGGCTGGATGGCCTGTACCGGCTGGATTGTGCGCGGTACTGGCCGGAATGACTTCAGGACCGGCCAAGTTGATCCCAGAGTCGGCGGTGTCATCAGGGGGACCGGAGGTGTCATTCACGTCCCCACCAAGTGTGCCGGAAGCTTGGGCCTCTCCGCCGGCGATGTTGACCGGTCTGGTCCTATAGGTCGAAGGTCCGGCGGTATTGTCTGGTCCGGCAGGCACGCCAGATGGTCCTGCTGTCTCGGGCAAGCTTACTGGTCGGCCAGTCTGGTCACCTGGCTGGATGTACGACCTGATGTCCTCATCAAAAGGCTTCTCAACAACACAAGGAACATCAGAGACTTGGGCTTTAGTGGCAAGAGACGTCAGGGCCCAAATATATTTAACCCTACTCCAAGTCGAAGACTAGGAGCAAGGCGCGTGCATGCCACAAGGACGGCCACCTTTCATTTTCTTGGCCGTGAGGTGAGTTAAGGTAAGTTTACATTCGAATATATGCCTCTTTCTGTTTTGCAGGGTAGGATCTAGTTGCTTTACAGTTTTGAGTCAAGAATATTTTAGGAATAGTTCCTTTTTCGGTTATACACTTTTGTATCTTTTCCTTTGTGCACTTTTGTAAACTTTCCTTTTTCTGTATTTGTGTCAACCCTAGACGGTCAAGCTGTCGAGCATATTAATAAGGCTCCTTCCAGCATTGTAGTTCGACAACCTTTTTGATATTAATAAAGTAGAACTTTTTCCTACAAGCTTTCTCTTGAAAGAGACTTGTGCGCTTAGAACCTAGTGAGACCAGCCCTCCTAGCTCTAAGTTTGTGATTTATCACGAGGTTCATCACCCCTCGTGTGGTTCACTTCACCTTTCCATCGTTTACCAACCAGAAAACCCTTATCCAGAAGCCTAAGGTTGAGTTTCTCACCTAATCTTCTACAAACAGCCCACGCGCATACATCCTTGAATCAAGGCTTGTATCACATATGGAATAGATGAAGGGAGAATAGTCTGAGAAAAAAATCAGAATCTGGAATTTCTGTGTTCTGAAAAGGAAATATAGTCTCATGAAAGACTAAATTTCGAGAGATGGAAATCATATGGGCGTCCAAATCTAAAAATTTGTATCCATTATACCCTAAAGGATACCCCAAAACACACAAGGCCGAGCTCGTGGAGAGAATTTGTGTCTATCTTTATTAAAAGTGGACACATAACATAGACAGCCAAATGTGCGTAAGCGAGAGTAATCAGGTACTTTCTACTGTAATTTCTCATAAAGTTGGGTGAAAGTGTACGATTTATGAAAAAGACAGCAGTTAATATACAGTCACTCCAGTAAGTTAAAGGAAGATGGGATTGAAAAAATAAGGCACAAGCAACATTAAGAAAATATTGATGTTTTTTCTCAACAACAGAATTTTGTTGAGGGGTATATGCACATGAAAAATAATGTACAATACCATGTTCTTTGACAAGATTAGAAAAGGCAAACTCAAGAGCATTATCACTACGAATTGTTTTGATTTTAGAATTGTATTGATTTGCAATAAGAGTGAGGTGGAAATATTGTGGAAACCTCTTATTTATATCGTAACATATAAACCCAAGTAGCTCTAGTAGAATCATCAACAATGGTAAAAAATATATCTATATACATCAACTGATTCTTGAGAAAAAGGATCCCATATGTCAAGATGTAGCATATCAAAAGGAGAGTTTGACAAATGATTATTAAAAGGAAAAGAGAGTCTTTTCTGTTTGGCTAAACGACAAATAGAACAATGATGAGAAACAAACGATTTTGGCAGAGAAAGATGTTGAGAAAGAGTTTGCAATCTGGCAGAAAATAAATGTCCAAAGCGTTGATGCCATAGAGATCCATCAACTATCAAAGATCCACAAAATGAGGTAAAATCAGTCCTTCCGGGCTGTAAGAGGGAGTGAGGATCAAGAATATAGAGATTATGAATTAGATCACCTTTCCAAATCATCAATTTCTGAGAAAGACCCTGAATCAAACATGAAGTTGGAGTAAAATAAACTGAACAAGTATTATTAATTTTCAAAGTATTCACACTGATCATATTGAATTGAAAAGATTGAACATGTAAGCCCGAACAAAATCAGTGACTTGGAAAGTTGAATTGTGCCAACATGAGTAATATTTACTTTAGTACCATTAGAAAGAGAAACTGTGATATCAGTAACTGGGTATATCTCAGAAAACATATAAATATCAGAACATACGTAACTCGTAGCCCCACTATCTATTATCCAAAAACCATGTGGAGTAAGAGATGAAGTAGTGGAAAGGCATTTATGAGAAAAAGGGAAAGGACAAATGAAATCAGGGGAATCATTAGTGTGGAGGATTTGTTTAGAATTGGTACCTTTTTCTGGAATATAAGGAGCTGCAGAAAAACCTACATTCTCTGAACTTTGAACACGAGAGTGTAGTTGCTGAATTATAGATTGAATTTGATCAGTTGTCAATGTGTTTAGATCCAATCCTGATTGAGCTGATCTTGATGAAGGAATATTGTCTGGTATTCCATAAATAACATTGGCCATTGTAAGTTGCTGAGATGCATTGCCAGAATCTCTCCCTTGTGGTCTAAACTGTGGATTGAACTGTCCACGAGGTGTGAAAGGTGGTTGCATCGAGTTGTTGAAAGTATTTGGTTTGTAACCTGAGGGTATTCATGAATATGGTAGCATTTTTGAATAGTATGTCCTTGTTGACCACAATAAATGCATATATGTCGATTTGCACGTGGCCTGAAAGTGTTGTATGCAGCTGCATAAGCAATGTTATCCAAACTTGAGTGATCAACATTTGTTGAACTAGAAGAAGTCTGAAAAGCCATGTTGTCAACATGCTTATTTTATGTTGTCTTTCATCCTATGCAACAATATTATAAACTTCTTCAATACTCGGAATCGGCTTCAACATCAGGATATGTCTTCGCGTTTGTTCATATATCTCATTCAGCCCCATGAGAAATTTTGTAACACGACTCTTCTGTTGAAATTTTTCCCACAAAATGGTTACACTACATTCACACTTTCCACATGTACATAGTGGTAAGTCAATATAATTCTTGTATTCTTCCCAAAGCGTAATCAATTCATTGTAATATGTACTAATATCCATTGATTCCTATTGAATATTGCTAAGCCTCTGTTCAATATCATATACCTTAGGAGCATCATCCTATTTAAATCTAGACATCAGATTATTCCAAATACTTTTGGCAGTTGACATGTATAAAGACTTTGGCCAGTCTTTTTAGAAGTAGTATTCATTAGCCAAGTCGCAACTATGTCATTGCAACGTGACCATGAACCAAAATCTCTATCATCTTCAGATGGTTTTCGGATTGTTCCATCAATAAACCCTAACTTATTACAAACATTTAAAGTCATACGAACTAACCTTCTCCATGAGTGAAAATCAGTTCTACAGGTTAAAAAATCCGTAAAAAATTGCAATACGGCATGATCTATACTATGAAAGATATATGGATTATCATAATGATCTGTATTTTGTCGAACAGAATCATTAACGGAGCTACGATCATTAGTCGCAATTATATTTGAACTCGATTCCATTTCGAAAAAAATCAAGATATCGAGAAATTGACCTCAGATATCTTTAACAAAGAAAGAGTTTGTGTTGAATTTGTATAGAGATTCTAGAATTTCAACACAAGTAAGTCAACAAAAGAACAAACAGAACGAAATTTGCGATTAACATAAAAATGTAGAAAATCACAGTGAGAAATTCAGGAAGAAATCAGACGAGAACAAATTCAGAAAGAGATGCGCTCATGATCGAGAAAACTCTGATACCATATCAAACCAGCTTACCGATATTTAAGCTTCAAGAGAAAGTTACGAACAATTCTTGTAAGAATGGAGAGAAGATTTGTTATTGTCGTTAACAACGATGAACAACTGTTTTCTGTTTATATACAATTACTGTTAGATGCTAAAATAAACTTAAGTAAACATGCTAACCTACTCTTGATGCTAACATGCAGCAAGAGTAAAATACTCGTCATACACCTCACATATTCAACTTCATAAACATTCGATGTCACAAATGTAATGTGGTAGTCATAACTCTCATCTTCGTCTTTAAAATTGGCGACATTGACGTTAATACGCAATTCTTTTTCAAACTGTTTATTACGATCATAAATGCTATCATTACCATTATTATTACCGGCGTCATAATTATCACCATTACCGGCATCATTGTCATTATCACCATTACCGGCATCATTGTCATTATCACCATTACCGGCATCATTGTCATTATCACCAATATAATTAACCTCATTTCTCACATCACAGTCAAATACATCATCCAAACTCTCTTGAACCATAAACACATCAACTATTTTGGACATAAACGCATCCTTTTAAAACTATCACTACCATCACACAATGGTTGGGTTCCTTCACTTCCTCATTGTAAGTGAATCTTCAAACATAAGTGGATCTGCAAGCCCACTTCTAGCCCACATCTCTCCAGCACTACACAACAGAACCTTCTGAGCAAAGCACGACAATGGTAGTCGTCTCTGTACGTACGGTGAAACCAGCTCACCTGTCCTTCAATAACGGATTGATTCCGTCTTTGGATCATGAGCCTTCATCAGATGAAGACATCTAGCATTAGGGCTATACTCTCAACTTATATAAACGTTGAAATGTAATAAGAATGAAAAAATAAAAAAAACTCAATGAAATCATTTTTCATATTCTAAATCTTTTAACTTTCACTCTGTTTTATATTCTTCTTTCTCTGTTTTCATGGTATCAGATCCATGGAAACACAAGTCATTGAACCTATCTCAGCCTCATCTCTAAGCATTTCTCAATGTGTCACTTTAAAATTTTCGTCCTCTAATTACCTCCTTTGGAAGACTCAGTTTGAGTCTTTTCTGTCCAGTCAAACACTTATTGGCTATGTGACAGGAACCACAATAAAACATTCACAAACTATTACTGTCAGGCGTGGAGAAGCTCTCGTAGAAGAATCTAACATGGAGTATTTTAAATGGTTACAAAATGATCAGCTTGGATCTTTGGTTCTCTCACGTAAGAGGCACTAAGAAAGGGATATGGTCTTGGAACAGCTCATGAGGTATGGCTCACTCTTGCTAAACATTACAATCGTGTGTCTAACTCGTGAAAATACGAACTGCAACACAAACTTCAGACTTGTTCAAAACAAGGAAAAACAATGTCTGAATATCTTCTTGAAGTGAAAACCATATGTGATCAACTAGACTCTATTGGTTATCCACTCACGGATCATGAAAAAAATTATGGAGTCTTAAATGGTCTTGGGAAGGAATATGAGTCCATATGCACTGTAATTGAACACTCTCTTGATATTTTTCCAGGTCCTACTTATGATGATGTTGAGTTCAAACTCACTGGCTTCGAAGATAAGTTGCAGGCTTATCTTTCTCAAACTGAAGTTTCTCTTCATTTGGCCTTCTCTGTGGGAATAGGTTATTATGGAAATAGAGGCCGTGGACAGTATTTTGGTGGTAGAAATGGAACCTTCAACTGAGGCAAAGGAACTTACTCTACTCATGGGTGTGGCTTTCACCAACAAATCTACTCTGGCTCCTCTGCCTCTGCTAGGCAAAACTCTGATTTTTCATCTAGACTGATACAAGCCTCGATTTAAGGCTTGGATGCGCATGGACTGTTTGGAGAAGGTTAGTTTAGAAACTCGACCTTAGACTTCTGGATAGGGGGTTTTTGGTTTGGTATTGGGTGAAGGGTAAAGTGAACCACACGAAGGGTGATGAACCTCGTGATAAATCACAAACTTAGAGCTAGGAGGGCTGGTCTCAACTAGGTTCTAAGCGCACAAGATTCTTAGAGAGAAAACTTGTAAAAAAATTCGCACTTTATTAATATCAAAAAGGTTGTCGAACTACAATGCTGAAAGGAACCTTATTAATATGCTCTATAGCTTGACCTTCTAGGGTCGATTCAAAGAAAAAAAAGAAAAATTTATAAAAGTGCACAAATGGAAAACGTACAAAAGTGCATAACCGAATAAGGACCTATTCCTAAAATGTCTTTGACTCAAAAATGTAAAGAATCTAATCCTACCTTGCAAAACAGAAAGATGCAAATATTTGAATTGAAAACTTACCTTCTTACCTCACGGCCAAGAAATGGAAGGTGACCGTCCTTGTGGCATGCACGTGCCTTACTCCTAGTCTTCGACATGGAGTAGGGTTAGGAATCTTTGGGCCCTGACCTCTCTTGCCCCTAAAGCCCAAGTCTCTGAAGTCCCTTGCATTGTTGAGACGCGTTTGGACTCTTCTTTGCACTTCTGACCCACTGTCCTTTGTCGATCATCCTCTAGGAGCTTGCCGACCCACAAGCTGAATTTGTGGAAGAGTGCTCTTGATCTGCTCCTTTTCATTGCTCCTGGTGGCACCACTGGTGTAGAGACTTCCCCTAGATGCATGTCCTGAAGCTGGTAGCTTATCTGGTCCGAGTCTCCTTGTGTAGATGTTGAAATGCCCGTGTGCTCGGCTGGATCGTTTGTACCAGCTGGACTGTCTGAGGTACTGGCCGGAATGCCTTCTGGACCGGCCAAGTTGATCCCGGAGTCGGCGGCGTCACCAATGGGACTAGCGGTGTCATCCACGTCGCCACCAGTAGGGCTGGAGGTTTGGGCCTCTCCACCGGCAATGCTGACCGGTCCGGTCCTATTGGTCGAGGGTCCAACAGTACCGCTTGGGCCGGCAGACATGCCAAATGGCCCGACTGTCTCGGGCAAGCTTCTTGGTCGGCCAGTCTGGTCTCCTGGCCGGCCATACGACCTGATGTCCCCATCTTCCCCTCCCTCTTCAGTAAGTTTAGACCTCAAAGCTAGTTCATCTGCATGGAAAGGGGCTAAGTCAGGTTACGTTGAACGTGTTGGACACATTAAACTCACATGGGAGCTCGATCTGGTAGGCATTGTTATTGATCCTCTCCAGCACTCTGAATGGTCCATCTCCTCTTGGTGCAAGCTTGGAACTTCTTAGGTTGGGGAACCTCTCCTGTCGTAGGTATAGCCACACCCAATCGCCTGGTTGAAAGATCACCTCCTTTCTTCCCTTGTTAGCATGAGTCATGTACTGCCCGGTCCTCTTCTCCAAGTTCTCTGCTACCTTCTGGTGTAACTTCCTTATGAACTCTACCTTGGATGCTCCGTTGAGGTTGGTAATTTTTGCTGGTGGCAGTGGCGTTTGCTCCAATGGGGTAAGAGGGTTGAAGCCGTATACTACTTCAAAGGGTGTTTTCTTGGTTGCTCAGTGCACGGCTCGGTTGTAAGCGAACTCTATGAATGGCAGGAACTCCACCCAAGTCTTGAGGTTCTTCCCTAGTGTAGTCCTGAGAAGAGTTGATAGTGTTCGGTTGACAACTTCAGTTTGGCCATCGGTTTGAGGATGGCAGGTGGTAGAGAAGAGTAGCTTCGTGCCTAACTTCCTCCAAAGGGTCCTCTAGAAATCGCTGAGGAACTTGGTGTCCCTGTCTGACACGATGGTCCTTGGCACTCCATGAAGCCGTACTATCTCCCTAAAAAATAGCTCGGCTGTTTGCGTGGTATCATTGACATTGGCACACGGAATGAAATGTGCCATCTTGGAGAATCTGTCCACCACTACAAAGATTGCATCCTTGTGGTTGATCTTGGGCAGACCTAGAACGAAGTCCATTGAGATGTCTACCCATGGATGTGTGGGTATGGGCAGTGGGAGATACAACCCGTGAAGGTGCACTCGGGACTTCGCCTTTCTGCAAGTGATGCACCTTGCACAATGGGCTTCTACTGACCTTTTGATGTGTGGCCAGTAGAAGTGCTCCTTGACAATTGCTAGAGTCTTGTCGACACCAAAGTGGCCCATGAGTCCTCCTCCGTGAGCTTCTCGGATGATAAGCTCTCATAGTGATCCTTGTGGTATGCACCGCCTTCTCTCTCGGAACAAGAATCCCTCATGGATGTAAAATTTGCCATGACTCCCTGTGCCACACTCCTTGTAGCTCTCAGCAAAGTCAGGATCATCCTTGTATAGGTCCTTGATGTGCTCGAATCCTAGGACATTTGCCTCCATGGAGGATATCAAGGCAAATCTCCTTGATAGTGCATCGGCTACCACATTGTCTTTGCCCTTCTTGTACTTGATGACGTACGGGAAGGTCTCTATGAACTCCATCCACCTGGCATGTCTCCTCTTGAGATTGGTTTACCCTCTGAGGTGTTTGAGAGTCTCGTGATCAGTGTGGATCACAAACTCCTTGGACAGCAAGTAATGCTGCCAAATCTCCAATGCTCGGACAAGGGCATAAAGCTCCTTGTCGTAAGTGGGGTAGTTCAGTGAGACACCACCTAGCTTCTCACTAAAGTATGCCACTGACCTCCCTCCTTGGATTAGCACTGCTTCTATGCCTATTCCAGAGGCATCACACTCCACTTCAAACGTCTTGTTGAAGTCGGGCAGGACTAGCACTGGTGCATGTGTAAGGCGGTCCTTCAAGGCTTGGAATGCCTTCTCCTGAGCTTCTCTCCAGCTGAATCCCACGTTATTCTTCACTACTACCGTTAAGGGTGAGACAATACTGCTGAAGTTGGGCACGAATCTCTTGTAGAAGTTGGCCAGTCCATGGAAGCTCCTCACTTGGCTGATGTTGCTTGGTGTTGGCCATTCTAGAATGGCTCGAATCTTCTCTTCATCAACCTGTAGGCCTTGTGAACTTACAACAAAACCTAAGAAGACAAGTTTATTAGTACAAAAGATGCACTTCTTGAGATTGACATAAAGCTCTTCTTGTCGAAGGGTTTTAAGCACCAACTCAAGATGTATGAGGTGATCCCTTAAGCACTTACTATAAACTAATATGTCATCGAAATAAACTACAACGAACTTACTGATGTACGCCCTAAGAACTTGGTTCATAAGGCGCATGAAGGTGCTTAAGGCATTAGTCAAGCCGAATGGCATGACTGTCCACTCGTAGAGCCCTTGCTTTGTCTTGAAAGCAGTCTTCCACTCATCACCTTCCTTCATCCTGACCTGGTGGTATCCACTCTTGAGGTCTATCTTGGAGAAGACCGTGGCTCCACTCAGCTCATCTAGCATGTCATCCAGCCATGGTATTGGATGCCGGTACTTGACTGTGATGTTGTTGATTGCTCGCCAGTCCACGCACATGCCAAGTCCCATCCTTCTTGGGCACTAGTAGCACTGGTACGGCACATGGACTGAGGCTCTCTCGAACATAGCCTTTCTCCAGGAGCTCCTTGACTTGCTTCTCAAGCTCCTTGGACTCCTCTGGACTCATCCGGTAGGCTGGCCGGTTGGGCAGGGCTGCTCCGGGCACTAGATCGATCTGGTGCTCTATGCCACGTAAAGGAGGCAAGCCTGCTGGTATCTCCTCTGGAAATACATCCTGGAATTTGTTGAGGAGTGTTGCTACTTCATGAGGTAGCTCTACCTGTCCCTGTTCTATACTCAAAACTTCCTTGAAAACCATTAGTAACATTAAATCCTTCGAGGCTAAAGCTCTCCGGACATGGCTTGGTTGAATAAGAAAATTAGATTTGATAAGTTTCTTTTCCTTACTCATTTGGAGTTATAGCTCATGTACCTGGGCAGGTGTAAGAGGAGCTAAGCTGACCTTTCTTTTGTCATGCACAAAAGTGTAGAGATTGGTTTGGCCATCATGCATGGTCTCTTGTCAAACTGCCATGGCTTTCCTAGCAGAAGATGGCCAGCTTGCATGGGCACCACGTCGCACACGACTTGGTCTTGGTACTTGCCCACACTGAATGGTACAGTGACTTGCTCGTGGATCTTGAGTTCCACTTTGTCATCAAGCCATCTCAATCTATATGGTCAAGGATGTCTTTTCTTCTCTAGACCTAGCTTATCAACCATGTACGCACTAGCAACGTTAGTGCAAGAACCACCATCTATGATGAGGTTACATACCTTGCCCTTGATGGTGCAACGGTTGTGGAAGATGTTCTCCCTCTGGATGGTCTCTGAGGGATCCACCATTGCACTGAGAATGTGTCTAGTGACCAGCACTTCCCCCACATCAGGGTACTCAGTGTCACCATATTCTCCTTCTGGTTCATAGTCCTCTTCATCTTGGGACTCATACTCTCCAACCTCCGTAATCAGCATGACCCGGTTGTTTGGGCCCTCCCTTGAGATGTGTCTGCGACCCCTACACTTGAAACAAGTGATGTCACTTGATCTTTGAGGGTTAGAGGACTTAGTAGGCTCTCTCTGGTCACAAGTTGGCTCAGGAGGCTTGCTCTTGAACCGTGACTCGATCTCTATGCCTTTGCTTTTGTCTACATGCTTGGGAATGTTGCTTGGTGCCCAAGGCGTCTTAGGCTTGCTGTGGATGTTTTGGCTCTTACGTTTGATGTGCTGCTCAGCCTGGATAGATAGGTGGAACAAGTCCTTGAAGTCATTGTAGATTTGCCTTTCCACCTTGCGGCTAATTTTTTCTTGAAGTCCATCCAAGAATTGTGCCATCAAAGCTTCCTTATCGTCATTGAGCTCCAGCCTGTTCCTTAGTCTCTCAAACCCTTCATAGTACTCCTCTACTGATCTGGTTCCTTGCTTAAGAGTACGAAAACGTCGTTGCAAATCTCTATGAAAATATGTTGGAACAAACCTTTGTCTCATGAGGTCTTTCATGTCGACCCATGAGTCTACGGGCCTTAATCTTTTCCTCCTTCGGTCAGACACCTCACGATCCCACCAGATGAGGGCATTGTCTGTGAGTTGTGCTACTACCATGGAGACTCTCCTAGGGCCTGGTTGGTTGTAGTGATCGAAGATGTTGTTCATCCTTCTCTCCCAATCTGCCTCGGGGTCTACTTTTCCTGCAAAACTCGGAGGTGTTAGCTTAACATCAGGATGAGTTACCCGGTTGTAGGCGTGTTCATCTCCATCCTCATGATGTTTAGGAGGCATCCTTGGTCTCCGGTGATGTCCATATGGCTCGAAGCCATCACCTTCTACCTCTGGTTGCCGTGGAGGTCCTCTCGGCCTATGGTGATAGTTATGAGGTGGTGCGTCCTCATCTCCATCTAGCTGGGGCTCCTCCTGTTCGTGCCGTGTCCTAAGGTGCTCAGGGCCCTCAGCACGGTCTTGCTCAGCTCTCACGTGCCTTATGGCCTGGAATCTCACAGCCATAAATTAATAAACTAATATGTCATCGAAATAAACAACAACGAACTTACTGATGTACGCCCTAAGAACTTGGTTCATAAGGTGCATGAAGGTGCTTGGGGGATTAGTCAAGCCGAATGGCATGACTGTCCACTCGTAGAGCCCTTGCTTTGTCTTGAAAGCAGTCTTCCATTCATCACCTTCCTTCATCCTGACCTGGTGGTATCCACTCTTAAGGTCTATCTTGGAGAAGACCGTGGCTCCACTCAGCTCATCTAGCATGTCATCCAGCCGTGGTATCGGATGCCGGTACATGACTATGATGTTGTTGATTGCTCGGCAGTCCACGCACATACACCAAGTCACATCCTTCTTGGGCACTAGTAGCACCGGTACGGCACATGGACTGAGGCTCTCTCAAACATAGCCTTTCTCCAGGAGCTCCTTGACTTGCTTCTCAAGCTCCTTAGACTCCTCTGAACTCATCCGGTAGGCTGGCCGGTTGGGCAGGGCTGCTCCGGGCACTACGTCGATCTAGTGCTCTATACCACGTAAAGGAGGCAAGCCTACTAGTATCTCCTCGGGAAACACATCCTGGAACTTGTTGAGGAGAGTTGCTACTTCAGGAGGTAGCTCTACCTGTTCATGTTCTATACTCAAAATTTCTTTGAAGACCATTAGTAACATTAAATCCTTCGAGGCTAAAGCTCTCCGGACATGGCTTGGTTGAATAAGAAAATTAGATTTGATAAGTTTCTTTTCTTTACTCATTTAGAGTTATAGCTCGTGTACCTGGGCAGGTGTAAGGGGAGCCAAGCTCACCTTTCTTTTGTCATGCACAAAAGTGTAGAGATTGGTTTGGCCATCATGCCTGGTCTCTTTGTCAAACTGCCATGGCCTTTCTAGCAGAAGATGGCCAGCTTGCATGGGCACCACGTCACACACGACTTGGTCTTGGTACTTGCCCACACTGAATGGTACAGTGACTTGCTCGTGGATCTTGAGCTCCACTTTGTCATCGAGCCATCTCAATCTATATGGTCGAGGATGTCTTGTCTTCTCTAGACCTAGCTTATCAACCATGTACACACTAGCAACGTTAGTGCAAGAACCACGATCTATGATGAGGTTACATACCTTGCCCTTGATGGTGCAATGGCTGTGGAAGATGTTCTCCCTCTAGATGGTCTCTGAGGGATCCACCATTGCACTAAGAATACGTCTAGTGACCAGCACTTCCCCCACATCAGGGTACTCAATGTCACCATATTCTCCTTCTGGTTCATAGTCCTCTTCATCTTGGGACTCATACTCTCCAACCTCCGTAATCAGCATGACCTGGTTGTTTGGGCACTCCCTTGAGATGTGTCTGCGGCCCCTACACTTGAAACAAGTGATGTCACGTGATCTTTGAGGGTTAGAGGACTTACTAGGCTCTCTCTGGTCACAGGTTGGCTCTGGAGGCTTGCTCTTGAACCGTGACTCAATCTCTATGCCTTTGCTTTTTTCTACGGGCTTGGGAATGTTGCTCGGTGCCCAAGGCGTCTTAGGCTTGCTGCGGATGTCTTGGCTCTTACGTTTGACGTGCTGCTCAGCCTGGACAGATAGGTGGAACAAGTCCTTGAAGTCATTGTAGATTTGCCTTTCCACCTTGCGGCTGATTTTTTCTTGAAGTCCATCCAAGAATTGTGCCATCAAAGCTTCCTTATCGTCATTGAGTTCCAGCATGTTCCTTAGTCTCTCAAACTCTTCATAGTACTCCTCTACTAATCTGCTTCCCTGCTTAAGAGTACAAAAACGTCGTTGCAAATCTCTATGAAAATATGGTGGAACAAACCTTTGTCTCATGAGGTCTTTCATGTCGACCCATGAGTCTACGGGCCTCAATCTTTTCCTCCTTCGGTCAGACACCTCACGATCTCACCAGATGAGGGCATTGTCCGTGAGTTTTGCTACTGCCATGGTGACTCTCCTAGGGTCTGGTTGGTTGTAGTGATCGAAGATGTGGTCCAATCATTCTCTCCCAATCTGCCTCGGGGTCTACTTTTCCTGCAAAACTCGGAGGTGTTAGCTTAACATCAGGATGAGTTACCCGGTTGTAGGTGTGTTCATCTCCATCCTCATGATGTTTAGGAGGCATCCTTGGTCTCTGGTGATGTCCATATGGCTCGAAGCCATCACCTTCTGCCTCTGGTTGCCGTGGAGGTCCTCTCGGCCTATGGTGATAGTTATGAGGTGGTGCGTCCTCATCTCCATCTGGCTGGGGCTCTTCCTATTCGTGTCGTGTCCTAAAGTGCTCAGGACCCTTAGCACGGTCTTGCTCAGCTCTCACGTGCCTTATGGCCTGGAATCTCACAGGTCTCTCCACGCGCTCCAACCTCTCGCCTATCTATGTGAGTTACGTTTGGAGGGTGGTGAACATGGCCATCATGGCTTCGGCTGCTTCTCTATTCTCTTCTGCCATTGCGTGCTACAAAGAAAGAAGACAAGTTATTTTGCTCCTAAGTTTATTAGGAGGATTTTCTTTTATAGGGGAATTCGAAAAAATGCAAAAAAGGAAAATCTGAAAAAGGAAAGATCTGAAAAATGGAAGATTTGAAAAATGGAAACTTTCTTGACAACTATTGCTAGCTGTCCTAGTTGAATTCTTTTGGTATTTTTCCTTTTTTTTTCTTTTTTTTTTAATTTAACTTAAAAATAATGGAAATATGATTTAAGCAAAAGGAAAACGTGAATGGCAATGCAAAAGTGAATCTAAGCCTTAGTGATACACGTAGAAGCTAGATGCACTCGGTTTGGAGTTTAGTGTTTTTTTTTCTTGAATGCGATTTAAACTAATGCAAGAACAAGAAACAAAACTAACTAAAGTATAGAAACAATCTGGTTTAGGAGCTTTAAGCTCTGATACCAAAATGATACAAGCCTCGATTCAAGGCTTGGATGCGCGTGGGCTGTTTGGAGAAGGTTAGGTGAGAAACTCGACCTTAGACTTCTAGATAGGGGGTTTTTGGTTTGGTATTGGATGAAGGGTGAAGTGAACCACACGAGGGGTGATGAACCTCGTGATAAATCACAAACTTAGAGCTTGGAGGGCTGGTCTCAACTAGGTTCTAAGCGCACAAGATTCTTAGAGAGAAAACTTGTAAGAAAATTCGCACTTTATTAATATCAAAAAGGTTGTCGAACTACAATGCTGGAAGAAGCCTTATTAATATGCTCGATAGCTTGACCTTCTAGGGTCGACTCAAAGAAAGAAAAGGAAAATTTATAAAAGTGCACAAATGGAAAACGTACAAAAGTGCATAACCGAAAAAGAACATATTTCTAAAATGTCTTTGACTCAAAAATGTAAAGAATCTAAATCCTACCCTGCAAAACAGAAAGAAACAAATATTCGAATTGAAAACTTACCTTTCTTACCTTACGGCCAAGAAATGGAAGGTGGCCGTCCTTGTGGCATGCACGCGCCTTACTCCTAGTCTTCGACTTGGAGTAGGGTTAGGAATCTTTGGGCCCTGACCTCTCTTGCACTAAAGCCCAAGTCTCTGAAGTCCCTTGCATTGTTGAGAAGCCTTTGGACTCTTCTTTGCACTTCTGGCCAATGTCCTTTGTCGATCATCCTCTAGGAGCTTGTCGACCCACAAGCTGAATTTGTGGAAGAGTGCTTTTGATCTGCTCCTTGTCATTGCTCCTGGTGGCACCACTGGTGTAGAGATTTCCTCTAGATGCATGTCTTGAAGCTGGTAGTTTATCTGGTCCGAGTCTCCTTGTGTAGATGTTGAAAAGCCCGTGTACTCGGCTGGATCGCTTGTACTGGCTGTACTGTGCGAGGTATTGGCCGGAATGCCTTCTCGACCGGCCAAGTTGATCCCAGAGTCGGCGGCATCACCAATGGGACCGGCGGTGTCATCCACGGCGCCACCAGTAGGGTCGGAGGTTTGGGCCTCTCCGCCGGCAATGCTGACCGGTCCGGTCCTGTTGGTCGAGGGTCTGGCGGTACCGCTTGGGCCGGTAGACGTGCCAAATGGGCCAGCTATCTCGGGAAAGCTTCCTGGTCGGCCAGTCTGGTCTCCTGGCCGGCCATACGACCTGATATCCCCATCATAGACCCACCTGCCAAATCTATGGAAAACTCGGTCATGTGGCACTAAGTGTTTTTGACGTTTTGACAACACCTATCAAACAGAAGATTTGCCTACTGCAATGTCAGCATTAAGAGTTGATGACAACACTATTTCTTCAGGACTAGAATGGTATCCAGACACAAGAGCTTTAGCTCATATTACCAACTCCAAAGAACATCTGCAAACGTCACAACCTTATGAAGGTAGTGAATCTGTGATGGTAGGAAATGGAAAATTCTTACCCATCACCCACATTGGATCTATTCCACTCTCAACACAGCAAGGTACATTGCCTCTTAATGATGTTTTAGTCTGTCCAGAAATCACTAAATCACTCTTGTTAGTTTCTAAGCTTACTGTTGATTATCCATGTTCTTTCAAGTTCGACTCAAATGGTTTTTGTATGAAGGACAAACTGACAAAGCAAGTGATAGCACAAGGAAGCCGCCATAAGGACCTATATTTGTTGAAGAACAACAGGTTTCAGGCTTTCTACTCAACTCATCAACAAGCTGCAAGTAGAGAGATCTAGCACAAGAGGCTTAGCCACCATCACTATGATGTTCTTCAGCTCCTTGCTGCAAAGAAAGCTATCATCTTTAATAAAACAAGCTCACAAGTGTGTAAAGCATGTATGTTAGGAAAATTTCACAGACCGCCTAAACCTTATTTTAAAATTCACTGTGATTTATGGGGGCCTGCACCCATTGTCTCTTCACAAAGATTTCACTACTATGTCATTTTCATAGATGGTTTTTCACTATTCTCATGGTTTTATCCTCTCAAGCTCAAGTCTGATTTTTACTCAATATTTTTGCTGTTTCAAAAAGAAATCGAAACACAGTTTCAACAGAAAATAATGACTTTTTAGTGTGATGGAGTTGGGAATTTATCAGCACACGTTTTGTTAGACATTTGGCAGCTTGTGGAATTAAAAAACTCATAAGTTGTCCTCATACTCCCCAACAAAATGGGATGGCAGAATGCAAGTACAGATACTTAACTGAACTCGGCTTATCAATGATGTTCCAAAGCAAAGTTCCTCAATAAATGTGGATAGAAGCATTCTTTACAGCCAACTTCCTATCAAATTTGCTGTCCTCATCTGCTCTTGACAATAAAAAAAGTCCATATGAAGTGCTATTTGGAAAAGAACTTGTATACACCTTTCTCCGAACGTTTGGTTGCTCGTGCTACCCTTTTCTTCGACCTTATTCAGCAAACAAATTCGATCCAAGGTCTCTACACTGTGTATTTCTGAGTTATAACGACAAATACAAAGGATATAGGTGATACCACCCACCTACCAGGAGAATTTTCATCAGCAGACATGTAACATTTGACGAAAATAGTTTTCCATACATGAATCTTTATATCAACTATTAAACTGGGTCAACCTTTCTACAGCAATCTTGGCAATCGAGTTTCAAATAGCTCTCCATGCCAGGAATGTCTGAAGTTACTCAGGACGAAGAAATACTTCCTCCAGCTATATGTTTTAGAACAACTCAACCTCAAGTTACTCCTACATCAGACACAGTTTCTGAAAGATTTTTACCGCAAATACACTCTGAAACAGAGGTCCAACCAGATTCAAGGGACAGATTAATCAGACAGTAGAACCTTCTGAGCCTGTTCGAACTGAGACTCAGCAAGTTCAGTCTTCTGCAACAAATCCAACTTCAGACTCGGGCAATACTCATCGAATGACAACACGCTCCAAGTCAGGCATTCAAAAACCAAACACAAGATATGCTCTCTTCAATACTCTGCTTGAATACAAGGAACCTAATAATGTTGCTTCAGCATTAAAGAATCCACTGTGGAAATCTGCTATGATTGAAGAAATTGCTTCTTTTCGTGAAACAAATACTTACGATCTGGTTCCACCAACTTCAGCAGTAAATTTGCTCAGATGCAAATGGGTTTTTGGCACAAAAATAAACGCGGATGGATCGTTAAACAAGCTCAAAGCTAGACTCGTTGCAAAGGGATACTTGCAAGAAGAAGGGGTTGATTATGTTGAGACATATAGCCCTGTCATCAAAACTTCAACTGTGCAAACAATTCTACATGTTGCTATAACATCAAAGTGGGACATACGACAATCTCATGTTCGAAATGCCTTCTTACATGGAGACTTAAGAAAAAAATTTTACATGGTACAGCCTCCTAGTTTTGAAAATCCGGAGAAACCATATTACATTTGTCGACTGAATAAGGCTATATATGGGTTAAAGCAAGCTTCGAGAGCATGGTTCGACAAATTCAGCTTTTTTTGCTCGAATATGGATTCAAATGTGCAAGTGCAGATTCTTTACTTTTTGTTTATTCACATGGCTCTGAGAAAAAATTTCTATTGCTCTATGTGGACGATATGATTTTAACAGGAAACTCCACATCAAGGATAAATGAGCTACTGAAACAAATGCACACCAATTTTTGAATGAAGGATCTTGGACATCTCGAATATTTTCTTGGCATTCAGGCTCATCGACATGAAGACGGATTATTTCTAAATCAACAGAAATATATAATGGATCTGCTACAAATAGTTGGCATGACAGACTGTATTGCAATGCCTACTCCACTACCATTACAACTAGACAAACAACACAGTCAAGATGAGGAATTTTCTGAGCCTACTCATTTTAGAAGCCTTGCTGTGAAATTACAGTATTTGACACTAACAAGGCCGGATATACAATTTGCAGTCAATTATATTTGTCAGAAGATGCATTCTCCTTCGATGGCAGATTTCAATCTTCTAAAGCGAATACTTTGTTATATCAAAGGAACTTCAACAATGGGACTCAACATCTCAGCTACTTCCAGCTCAAAACTCACTACCTTCAGTGATAGTAACTGAGCAGGATGCAAACAAACCAGGCGATCTACTGGAGGTTATTACACATTCCTTGGTAAAAACATCATCTCATGGTCTGCTAACCATCACCAAACAGTCTCCCGCTCTTCCACAGGGGCAGAATACCAGACTCTTTCTCTTGCAACACAAGAGCTTACATGGATAAGCACACCTCTCTGAGACATTGGAATGTCTCAAACTGATCCAGCTGAAGTTTACTGTGACAATCTCTCTGCAATTTATTTAACAGTGAATCTTGTGCTGCATCCACATCCAAACATTTTGAGATAGACTTTCATTATGTTCGAGGAAGAGTTGCATTGGGAACTCTTACTGTGAAACACATCTCTTCAGCAAACCAAACAACAGACATTTTCACAAAGCCTCTGTCTCAGGCAATGCATATTGATTTCTGCAACAAACTTGGAGTGTGTTATCCTCCTACTTCAAGTTTGAGGGGGACTGTAAGTGGATCTTCAAACATAAGTGGATCTGCAAGCCCACTTCCAGCCCACATCTCTCCATCACTACACGACAAAACCTTCTGAGTAAAGCACGACAATGGTGGTCATCTCTTTCCGGTGAAACCAACTCACATGTCCTTCAATAACAGATTGATTCTGTCTTTGGATCATGAACCTTCATCAGATGAAGACATCTACTATTAGGGCTATACTCTCAGCTTGTATATAAACGTTGTCATGTAATAAGAACAAAAAAAGGAGAAAAACTCAATGAAATCATTTTTCATATTCTAAATCTTTTAGCTTTCACTATGTTTCATATTCTTCTTCATCTGTTTTCACTCATAAGGTAGCTTATACCAAACCTTATGTCCATACAAGTTAACACAAAACTCACTAGACAACATAGCACAAAAAAGTCATTTTACATGTTACGTACTAAGTATGACAACATCGTTTTACGGATTATGTGGCACTGAGTCATCACGCAGTAACAAACAAATTGACGTTGTTATGTCAATATATGAAATAGTCGATTTCGAATATTCATATAAAAATTAACCTAAAACTATAATTCAATTCAGAATATACATGGTAACATTAGTTAATGTATGTATATAATCGATGGTAACAATTAATGCAGAAATCGGCTTTTTTTCCAACAATCGATTTTACAAATTCTATCAATTACTATCGGTGACTACATCAGAGGGAGGTTAAATTTTTCTGCTGAATGTTTTTATTTAATTGTGTCGATTTGTTAATGACTATTGCATCTTTAATGACTACTTTTCAATGCAATTTAACTTTTATAGTTATTTATTCTTAATGCTTTTGAAATAATAGTATATAGAGAGAAACAAAAGGTGAGAGAGGATTATACGCTTATTCGATGACCAAATGAAATTCCATAAGAGAAAGACAAAATAACTTTAAAAATACCTCAATTATTAAAGCCCACAAACAAAAGCAACAAAATAAATAAATGTTAAAACACGCAAAAGCAAAAGCTCTTCTAATACTTTCAATATTAGGTGAGGATTCCTTTAGGTGAGGATTCCTTTCGGTGAATAAAACTTCAATTCTCACTAGTCTCATTCTTCTTATAAATGAAGAATAAATGAAGAATACCATTCTGGTGGAGGATTTCAGAGATAAACAAGAAAAACCGAATCGATGTCTACTAAATCGAGTAATAGTATATACGAAATATTTCGGTTTGCAGATTGGGTAGATATAGTTCTGATGGTACTTGGTACGATAGGAGCCATTGGAGATGGAATGTCAACGAATGTTTCGTTAGTGTTCGCAAGCAAGATCATGAATAGCTTGGGCTACGGTCAATACAATCCTCATTCCACAACTTTTAAGGATGAGATTCAAAAGGTTAGTCATCTTTTAATTCAACTATCACACGTGTAACATAAACGCAATATTTACGTAATTGTAAGAGTTTTTGAATCTTGCATTTATTCGGTTCGTAACATCGTCACCAAGAAAAAACAAACGAGTAAGACTGATTTTGTTGTAAATTCAGTGTGTCGTATTTATTGTAAGTGAATAAATTTCGTAAAATTTAAATTATATAGTATAAATAAAAGGAAAATTATTTCAATAGTTTATGGAAAATATATTTGTTTTAATTTATAGTAAACGTAAAAAAATATCTCCAATTTAAGCGTTTTAGTTACATTAGTTTCTAATAGCACTGGACAGAAACCAAATAAACTGAATAGACTAAACCAAATTTTTCGGTTATGAGTTTTGATTATATTATGAACATTAAACTAATTGGGTATATAAATAATTTTATTCAGTTTACGTTTTAATTCGATTCGAAAATAAAAGATCAAACGGTTTTCAAAAATTGAAAATTATATGTCTCTATAAATAATATCGAAACCAAATGCATCAAAATCCAAATCAAAATTTATCAAAATAACGAAAATTATCATAATTAAATTGATTATATAATTAAATCGATTATACAAAAAAATAATTAAACCAAAAATAAAATTGTCTTTCATTTATACACTAAAAACTGAACCGATTAATTTGAAACAAAAACTAAACCAAACTAATATAGCCTTTTTCTTTTGGTACAATTTTAACTAAACTAATTAAATCACAAACCAAAAAACATAATCCGAATAATCCAAAAAAAAATATAAAAACAAAAACCCGAAGCTAGTTCCCAATTTACTTATTGGTCTGGCAACTTCCCAAATTACTTATTGGCCAAATAAATCTACAGTTTTGCGCTGATTTGGTCGGATGAGTTTCACCAGTAGTCAAATTAAAGTGTTTATTAACTTCAGGATTAATATTAATTCGAATAACTAACGCAATTTTGAAGATTTATTTGAGCAATAAAAAAAGTTTGAGCTTTGTTTAATCAAAATGCATAAGTTGATGATGTTTTCTTACCTTTTCAAACAAACATCTCTTATTTTTCTTTATAATTATTGTTAAACAATTTTTTTTTGTTAAACCGTGAAAGTTCTAATCCATTGGTTTATAGTCTTTATGGTGTCTTGAGCCAACCATTGATAATACTTCATTTAAACTAATATGTACTCATTGCTCAACTGATTTGCAGTTTAGCTGAATGTACTTGATAGCACAATGCCCATAGTACAAAAACAATTTTAGTTCTTTATTTTAAATAAAGATATTGGTTATTGGGTTTTTGTGTGCTCAGATTTCTTAAAAGATTCCGTCAAAGCGTTAATTACTTTGTGGTAAACAGTGCAGTTTATACTTCGTATACCTCGGATTGGCAATCTTGGGAGTGGCATTTATGGGTAATGTCAGAATAGTTTCTTATTTGTTTTATGCATAATAATGATGTGAAAATGTATGAGAGATTGTTTTTGGTGCAGAAGGATATTGTTGGAGCAAAACAAGTGAGAGGCAAGTACTGAAGATTCGTCGAACATATCTTGAAGCTATTCTCCGACAAGAAGTATCTTTCTTCGATTCAGATGTTTCAACATCTGAAATTATCCACACTATTTCTACTGATACTACTCTCATCCAACAACTTCTTAGTGAAAAGGTATAACATTTTTATTAGATTGTTTATCCGCTCCATATGTGATATAGAAGAGTAGAAGACTAGGAACAACAAAATATTAAGTTAAAATTGTGGTTGAAATACGATATAACTGGGTATATAAAATATGAAATATCTTAATATAGTAAAAGGTAAGTTTATATCGAAAGATACCACTTCATTAAAAAATATTTAAAATATATACCACAAAATTTTAAGTTAAAGAAAAGTTTAGTAAATTTAACACTATAAGAAATAGAATTTTTATCAATGGCAAAATATATCGCTAATCCGTTGTTAAAACGGACTAACAACAACATTGCATTGAAAATAGAATCGATGCTAACTGGTTGACGTAAAAGTCAATTTGTTGCTAAATTTGAGAGTTATGTAATTTGTTATTATTTCGACGTTAAATATTCGTTGGTAATCTAACGTCATGTTACGATGAATTAACAATGAAATGATATTCTCATAATCGGTAATTTGACAATAATTTATGACAAAATAACAATGAATAGCATTACCCGTAACATATATGGTAATCCAACATTAAATTACATTGGTTTTACATCGTCATAACGTAGTATGATCTAGATAACACGTCACCGCAATACACATCACTACAATATTATTGGTAACACACTAATCCGTAATTTGTCATATGAAGCGGCATTGATTTGTCTTTACATAACGTTAGAATAGCGACGATTTTCAGCATAGCTGAAGTTAATCCGTCCGTAAGATAGAGATGATTATTAGTAGATTAATTCAATTTAAAATTATTGGAAATAGGTACTCTCTAAGAACTCTTCTTCTGTTGATTGTTTGTAGAGTTTTAGAAATCAGGAAAGAACTTGCCTTTGTTTAGAGTAAATTTTAGTTGAATGGTTATATGTTTGTTTGAGAGAACTTTGAGAAGTTAAGAAGAGAAAAGAGTAAGAGATTGACACACACGATTTAATGAGTTCGGATCCTTTAGGATCCTACGTCTCGCCGGAAAATTATCCGGGAGTCTACTAAGACTTAGCTCAGAAACTTGAGCTCTTGAAACTTCTTACAAACCGTTTCTTTCTCACACTCTTAACACTACAGCTTACACCTCTCAAGCCTTATATTTCTTGGCTTATAACATGTACAAAACAGAGCATTAATTTTCTGCAGGAAAAACGACTTCTTTCCTGCATCTTCTTGTATGCTATGTTAGTAGATGTTATTGGGATGAGAGCTGGTCTGATTTTGCTGCATCTTGTTTCTTCTGCAGCCCTTCAAACTTGTCTTTTCTGTAGTACACTCGAAAGTGTGATTTGGCACTAATTCTGAGAAGAAACTTTGCAGGAGAGAATACGTTGACATTCTCTTTGCTCTTCCAACTGAAACCTTCTAAGTTTTCCAGAGTTTTTCAATTACTCTAATTTCATTCTGTCTCAGCTGGAAAAATCTGCAACACTCACATTTTGATGAAGAAATTCAGACTATCCTTCACAAAAACTTCTCCTTAGTTTGAATATCTTCACAATCAGTAACCATTCCTTCTTAGTGTCTATGATTCCCATTTTCCGGATTCCTTTCTCCTCTCTAATTCCTAGAGATTCTGAGTAACTCCAAAGCCTTATGGAGTTTACTCAGTGGCACATTTTTGGTGAAGATATCTGCAGGATTCCACTCAGTAGATATCTTTGAAACTTTCACTACACCTTCTGTTATCTTGTCCCTGATAAAGTGTAATCGCACATCAATGTGCTTTGTTCTTTCATGGTGAACCGAGTGTTTAGGCAATGAGATTACACTCTGTGAATCACTCATGATTTCTACCTGTTCTTGCTTGAAACCGAGTTCATTTGCTAAGCCTTTCAGCCAAATCTCCTCTTTCACTGCTTCTGTTAAGGCCATATATTCAGATTCTGTTGTTGAAAGAGCTACAACCTTCTGCAGTCTAGATTTCCAACTGATTGTATTTCCTGCAGCAGTAAACACAAAACCAGTCACTGACCTTTTTTTATTAAGATCTGCAGCATAATCCGAATCGCAAAATCCCACAACTTCTAGCTCATTCTGCTTTCTGTAACACAGCCTGTGATTCAGCGTTGTTTTTATGTATCGAAGAACCCATTTTACAGCAATCCAATGATCCTTTGTTGGCTTGCTCATGTATCTACTGATGACACACATAGGATGAACTAAGTCCGGCCTTGTCCCAATCATTGAATACATTATACTCTCCACATCAATAGAGTATGGAATTGACTTCATGTATTCTGTTTGATCACGCAGTTTCTCCTCTGTAGCTGCTTTTAACCTGAAGTGAATTCCTAAAGTAGTTTGTACCTCCTTTGATTGTTCCATACAGAATGTCTGCAAAACTTTTCTCAAGTATTCTTCTTGGGATATTTCCAATATTCCATTCTTCCTGTCTCTCCTTATCTCCATTCCAAGAATCTTTTTTGCTTCACCCAAATCCTTCATATCAAATTATGTCTTCAATAAGTCCTTGAGTTCTTTGGTCTTCTCTTTATTTTTGGCAGCTATCAGCATGTCATCAACGTAGAGTAACAAGTATATGTGAGAGTCATCTTTAAGCTTTTGAAAGTAGATGCAGCTGTCAAACTTACTCCTTGTATACCTTGCATCATTCATGAAGACATCAAAGCTTTGGTTCCACTGTCTTGGGAGCTTGTTTAAGTCCATACAGGGACTTTCTTAGCAAACATACCTCATTTTCACAGTCGCCTTTCATCAGATATCCCTCAGGTTGTTCCATCAATATATATTCTTCGAGATTCCCATGTAGAAAGGCTGTTTTGACATCCGGTTGCTCAAGTTCTAAGTCTAAATTCACTACATACGACAGTAGGAGTCTTATGGAGACATGCTTGACAACTGGTGAGAAAATCTCTTGATAATCTACTCCTTCTTTCTGTAGATATCCCTTAGCCACTAACCTCGCTTTGAACCTTGGTGGTTCTACTCCTGAAATCTCTGATTTCCTCTTGTATACCCACTTGCAACCTATCACCTTGTTGTTTGCAGGTCTTTTAACCAATGTGAAAGTCTGATTCTGATGTAAGGAATGCATATCTTCATCCATTGCTTTCTTCCACATTTTCCAATCCTTGTCTCTTTTAGCATCACTGTAGCTTCTTGGTTCAGGATATCCTCCATCCTCACTGACCATAAATGCAAAGCCAACCATGTTATTTTCATGGTATTCAACCATGTTTGATTCATCAAACCTGATAGGTTTCTTACTGACTCTCCTTTCTATGTCCCTAGCCAGCTGGTAACTTTCCAAATCATCATTTGCATCCTTCTGCTCATTGTCTGAATCTTCTTCCTTATCACTATCATTTCTGTAGTGATTATCTTCTCCTTGATTCTTTTCTCCTGATGTTTCAGAACTTTCAGTGTTTAGATCATAAGTGAAAGGAGAGATAGAATGTTGTACCTCTGAAGTCTCCTCTGAAGAAAGGTCCACGTTCTTGTATACTTGATCTTCTCTGAAAGTTGCATCTCGTGTTATTACACACTTCTTTTCTTCCACCAACCAGAACTTGTACCCTTTCACTCCAGCTGGATATCCTATAAAAAATCCTTTCACTGCCCTTGAATTCAGCTTTCCCTGATTGCTATGAATGAAAGCCACAGATCCAAAGACTCTAAATTCTTCATATCTTGGTTTTGATCCAGTCCAAAGCTCTTCAGGGATTGATTGTTCTATTGCAGATGAGGGAGATCTGTTGATTTGGTGCACAGATGTGGCTGCAGCTTCTACCCAGAAGCTTTTAGGCAGTCCAGATTCACTCAGAATGCATCTAACTTTGTCGAGAATGGTTTTATTCATTCTCTCTGTAACACCGTTCTGTTGTGGAGTGTATCCACATGTTCTGTGCCTTGTAATACCTTCAGACTTGCAGAATTCATCAAATTCTCTGTTGTAGAATTCAATTATGTTGTCTGTTCTAAGTGTCTTCACTTTCCTTTCAACCTGATTCTCAGTCAACTTCTTCCAATCTACAAAACTTGCAAATGCTTCATCTTTTCTCTTGAGAAAAAAGATCCAAGTTTTCCTTGTGAAATCATCTATAAACGAGATGAAGTATTGACATTTCCCAAAAGACAAAGGGATGTTTGGAGATCCCCATAAATCAGAGTGAATGTATACAAGCTTCTCCCTTGTGACATGTTTACCCATTCCAAAACTCACTCTATGAGCCTTACCATATAGGCAATCTTCACAGAAATCCATGTCTTTCACTTTTGATTTATCCAGATACCCTTTACTGATCAGTGATTTCATTCCTTTGTCACTAATATGGCCCAGCCTTCTGTGCCATAGCCTGGTCTCATCCTTGATGTTCACAGTCACATTTGCTTCTCCAGGTAAAACACATCCTTTAAGAACATAAAGAATGTCTGTTTTTTCTCCTTTAAGCAATGTTCTGCAGCCTTAGAGTATCTTCATTACTCCATCTCTAGATTGGAACCAACATCCTTGATTTTCCAATGTTCCGAGTGAGATTAGATTCTTGGTCATCTCTGGAACATTTCTCACGTTAGTCAAAAGGATTATTGTATTGTTTGCATTCTGTATTCTTATACTCCCAATCCCTTTGACTGAAGAGTAAGTGTCATTGGCCATTCTAACTTTCCCAGAATCTGTCTCCTTCAAGTCAAGAAAACATTCCTTCCTAGGAGACATATGAAAGGAGCACTTAGTGTCCATAATCCACTTCTCTCTCAGCTCATCTTCTAGTGACAAGAAAGCTTCTGAAATCATGAGTGCCGCTGCATCATAAACTTATCCTGTGACATTTGATGATTCCCCTCTTTCTAAATTGTCTTTAGATGATAGGCCATTTCTCTCTTTCCACATTGAACACTGTTTCTTGAAATGACCTTCTTTCCCACATATCGAGCAGGTCTTTTTCCTTTTTGATTTTGATCTTGATTTCTGTTTCCCTTTATCACCCATTTTTTCTCTCTTCGTTGTTCTGCCTCTGTCCTGAACAAACAGCCCTTCTGAGACGTTTTTCAGTTGTTTTCCACTTTCTCCTAGCTCCAGCTCTTTTGACCTTACTGCTACAACAATCTCATCAAGTGACAGAGTTGTTTTCCTATACTTTAAAGTATACTTGAGCTGGTTATAAGCTTTAGGCAAAGACATGAGCATAATAATGGCTTGATCTTCATCAGAAACAGAAACTTTGACATGTTCAAGATCAGCAATCAACCTCAGAAAATCATTAATGTTTTCTTCTATTGTTATAGACTCGTTCATCTTATAACTATAGAACTTCTGTTTTAGATAAATGCGGTTTGGTAAAGATTTAGCCAAAAACAATTTATCTAGTACCTTTAACATTGAAGTTGCTGTCTTTTCCTTTATGATCTTTCTAAGAACATTATCACCTACACTGAGGATGATAGTTGACCTGATTTTCCTTTGTTTTTCTCCCAGAGATTTCTCTGCAGAAACTTCATCACGTGCCTGTGATGTTCCTTCTCTAGTTTCACCTGTAGACCCTTCTGTTTCAGAAGTTTCAACCTCCTCTAAACCTTCTGCTAAACCCAGAATCTCAATGTGGGCAGGCAACTTTTCCTTCCAAAGCATGTAGTCCCTTTTTCCATCAAACTTTTCTACTTCAATTCTTGCTGAAGACATTCTTTTTTTAGTGTTTGAAGCGATCCACTCACGGTCCTGGAGCTCTGATACCAGTTGTTGGAAATAGGTATTCTCTAAGAACTCTTCTTCTGTTTATTGTTTGTAGAGTTTTAGAAATCAGGAAAGAACTTGCCTTTATTTAGAGTAAACTTTAGATGAATGGTTATATGTTTGTTTGAGAGAACTTTGAGAAGTTAAGAAGAGAAGAGAGTAAGAGATTGACACACACGATTTAACGAGTTCGGATCCTTTAGGATCCTACGTCTCGCCGGAAAATTATCCGGGAATCCACTAAGACTTAGCTCAGAAACTTGAGCTCTTGAAACTTCTTACAAACCGTTTCTTTCTCACACTCTTAACACTACAACTTACACCTCTCAAGCCTTATATTTCTTGGCTTATAATATGTACAAAACAGAGCATTAATTTCCTGTAGGAAAAACGACTTCTTTCCTGCATCTTCTTGTATGCTATGTTAGTACATGTTATTGAGATGAGAGCTGGTTTGATTTTGCTGCATCTTGTTCCTTTTGCAGCCCTTCAAACTTGTCTTTTCTGTAGTACACTCGACAGTGTGATTTGACACTGATTCTGAGGAGAAACTTTGCAGGAGAGAATACGTTGACATTCTCTTTGCTCTTCCAACTGAAACCTTCTAAGTTTTTCAAAGTTTTTCAATTACTCTAACTTCATTCTGTTTCAGCTGGAAAAACCTGCAACACTCACATTTTGATGAAGAAATTTAGACTATCCTTCACAAAAATTTAATTAAAAATACATTTTAATTGAAATTTAATTAACATTAAAATAAAATTACAACAAAAATAATTCTAAATTAGGTATTCTCGCCTACTAACTCCCCCATTTACAGCCTCTTTGAATTTTCTCGCAAACTCGGTGTTTTCCGTTGGCTGATATGCCAACGCCTGACAGCTCAATTAATTGGGCCGATTACATATCTACAACCCCTACGCCAAAATTAGATTATCCATCGTTTTGAGTTCGCACACATGATCATAGCTTTGGATAAACTGATTGGTTCCAGCTAACTTGTCCCGTATATCTGTAATCTATGTGTTTGAAGTATTAAGCTGGTTTCGCATGTTAAATTGGATCTTCTTGAGTAGGGAAAAGAGCACTCGAGCTAGCAACGCAAACATCCCGAAGTTACTCCACTCTTAATTAAGTTTATCTTTTTTCGCACAATCTATATAATAAAAATGGGAAAAATCAATCATATAAATATTAACAATCATAAAATAATAATTTTAGATTTATTCAAAAAATTTATATTTTCGTATATCTTATCAAATTCTGCAATCATCAAATCTGTAGATTAGACAAAACTTTCACCTTGTGATAGTGAATATTTTTAAATTTGATGTTCGACGATTTTTGCAGTCAGCTCGTTGTATATCCTCTCAAACTGAGGATCCACAAAGGTGTTATTTTTTCTTTTTTATACTATCTCGAAAATTGTGAAAGTTTTACTTGAGCAGCCTAACATAAAAAAAATTATAATTTTGTTAAAAGTACAACAAATAATTTTAATTTTAATTAATTTAAAAACTATTACTATATTATCTTATCATTTGGATCTATCTAAACAAGTTTCATCAGAGGTATGAGGAGTTGGTAAACCCGTCAGGTCCAATTATGCGCCTCATCACATAACATTTGCCCACAACCACAACTGATCTTGGATCAATCTAATATGACATTAATCCGTTCCACACCATCGATGATATGTAGAAAGGCACACAATTTGTTTTAAGGACATCAATTTAGAAAGTTGGTTTTTGGTATAGTGGTTTATTATTTTTATATATGTTTTTAAGTCGCTTTAAAAAAAAAAGTAACACAGGCCTAATGAAAAATAAAAACTATAAAATTTGTTTTACAAAGATTTTTTGTTTCTCGATTACTGGTAGGAATAAACGTTTTTGATCATGTTAACCAAATTTATCATTCTGTTGCTAAATATTTCAGGTACCAATATTCTTGATGCACACATCAGTTTTCATCACAGGCCTAGTGTTTTCGGCCTACTTTTCATGGAGGTTAACAATCGTAGCGATTCCAACACTTTTTCTTCTTCTAATCCCAGCGTTGATTTATGGCAAATACCTTGTTTACTTAACTAAGAAATCTTTCAAGGAGCACGTGAAAGCAAACTCAGTCGTTGAACAAGCTTTAAGATCCATCAAAACCATTCTTTCGTTCACGGCCGAGGCTCAAATCATCAAGAACTACTCAAAAATTTTGCAAAGACAAAACAAGCTTGGGCTAAAGCAAGGTTTTGCTAAAGGTTTAGCCGTGGGAAGCTCTGGGATTTCGTTTACCATCTGGGCTTTTCTTGCTTGGTATGGAAGTAGATTGGTTATGCATAAACAAGAAACCGGTGGACGAATTTATGCGGCCGGGATATCCTTTATCTTAAGTGGCCTGTAAGATTTCACTATTTATAATTAGTTAGAACAATATATAATAATGGACTGTACAAGACAATTGATACGTAATTGTTTTGTTTTTTCAGTTCTCTAGGAACAGCATTAACTGAAATCAGATATTTTTCGGAGGCTTCAGTTGCGGCAGCCCGAATATGTTCAAGGATTGATAGAACTCCAGAGATAGATGGTGAGGATACAAGAAAAGGATTCATACCAAAAGAAAAGATGAAGGGAACAGTAGAGTTTGATAATGTAACATTCATATATCCTTCTCGTCCAAAATCCATTATTCTTAAGGACTTTAATCTCAAAGTTGAAGCTGGTAAAACCATAGCCTTGATGGGAGCAAGTGGTAGTGGTAAATCAACAGTTGTTGCATTACTACAACGATTCTATGATCCAATTAATGGGTTTGTGAGGATCGATGGGTTTGACATAAAGGCTCTTCAATTAAAATGGATGAGACGACAAATTGGTGTTGTGAGTCAAGATCATGCTTTGTTTGGGACGTCCATAAAGGAAAATATAATGTTAGGGAAAGATAATGCATCAATGGATGAAGTTATTGAAGCTTCAAAGACTGCAAATGCTCATAACTTTATAACACAATTGCAAGATGGTTATGATACAAAGGTGTGTGTGCACATTGTAAATACCAATTTCTTTACTTTGATTATTATTATAGCATTGAAATGAAAACAGATAGGTGATCGTGGGGGACTTTTGTCGGGAGGTCAGAAGCAAAGGATTGCAATTGCACGGGCTATTATACGAAATCCGAATATTTTAATTCTTGATGAAGCTACAAGTGCATTAGATGGAGAATCAGAAACGTTGATTCAAAATGCACTTGAACAAGTAGCTTCATGTCGAACTACTTTGGTACGTAAAACCTTTATTAAAATTCATACATGCGGCTCAATAAAAAAACCGGATCTTGTGTCCAATCCAAAACAATCAAAACTTGTGTTTATATTTTTCAAATTTTGGTTTTATTTACATTTTCTGACAAGAAATTGAACCCCAAAAATAAAGAAAATTTTGATAAGAGAAATTAAGTAGATCTTGTGCAAATGTATTAGTTTTACTTATATATATATATATTTATATTATTTTTGTAAAACTCAAAAACTTTACATTTATTTCAATATATATATATATATATCTGGAATTTTTTTGGTGGAGTAACTTGGGTAGAGGAAATTTGGAAAATACCTCAAGGGAAACTGTATTTTTGTAATTTTGTTGGAAAAATAAATTTTTAAGTTTATTACTGAATTACTAGTACTTTATAATTATTTTAATACTACTATCAACAATTCGAATGTGGACTTTTTTATTAGCTAATTTATAAATTAAGGATATAGTTTCTAATTTTAATCAAAACAAAAAAATTATATAGAGCTTTTTGAAAAAACAACAAAGAGGTCTATTTTTCAAATTAGAAAACTTAAATAGGGTATTTTCATTTAATTCTTTTTTAAAATTACATTAGTCACATATTTTTTTCATGGAAATGTATATTTTGATTTGTAGTAGTAACGATTTTTTTATAACTGCATTACGATAATATATAATTAATAATAATGTTCGTATAAAATTTTGAGATAAACAGATGGTGGCACATAAGCTTTCAACAGTTCGAGGAGCAAATATCATTGCAGTGTTGGAAAATGGTTCCGTTAAAGAAATGGGTTCTAATGAAGAATTGATGACTAAGAACAACCATTATGCAAAACTTGTAAAACTTCAAAGTCAATTCGGCCATGAGCATCAACAAGATCTTCAAGATGGTGTTAAAACTCCTCAAAGACGACAATGTTGGTCGGCTAAGAACAATTTCAACAAGCTAAGCACAATGACTACTACTACTACGACTACTACTGATCTTACTGATTCTCTTGTCCAATTGGAGAGCATTCACACAGCAAAAATCAATGATAAGCTCTCTTCTACGTCTTTCAGTCGACTTGTTCCATTGGTTTCCTCCGAGTGGAAGTCTGCAGTTATTGGTTGCTTATCCGCTGCAATATTTGGTGCAATCCAACCGATTTACGCCTTAACAATTGGCGGTATGATCTCTGCATATTTTGCGAAAAGCGCACACGAAATGCAGTATAAGATACACATTTACTCCTTAATTTTTACTTCCCTCACCATTGTCTCCATCACACTTAATCTTCTTCAGCATTACAGCTTTGCTAAGTTTGGTGAAAGACTAATGCAAAGACTTCGATTGAAAATGCTTGAAAAGATCTTTACCTTTGAACCGGCCTGGTTTGATGTGGAAGAGAATTTTAGCTGTGAGCTTTGTTCAACACTTAGTAATGAAGCCTCCGTTGTGAAGTCCTTAGTGTCCGACAGAATTTCTTTGCTTGTCCAGACCATTTCAGGTGTTACAATCGCTATGATTATTGGTCTACTAGTTGCTTGGAAACTCGCGTTGGTCATGATCGTTGTCCAACCACTCTCCGTCCTTTGCTTCTACACCAAAAAAGTTTTGCTCTCCACCATTGCCCACAATTACGCCTATGCGCAAAACCGTAGCTCGCAAATTGCGTCTGAAGCTGTTTACAACCACAAGATTGTTACATCGTTAGGGTCCACGAAGAGGATCATAGACATATTTGATAAGGCTCAGTATGAGGCAAGACGAAAAGGTAGCAAGGCAGCATGGCTAGCAGGGTTTGGTATGGGGTCGGCGCAGTCCCTAACCTTCTTGACTTGGGCACTAGACTTTTGGTATGGAGGATTGTTAGTTCAAAAGGGAGAAATCTCGGCCGGGGATGTATTCAAGACATTTTTTGTTTTAGTAAGCACGGGTAAGGTTATTGCCGAAGCGGGAAGCATGACTTCTGACCTTGCCAAAGGCTCGGCTGCAATTTCTTCTGTCTTCAAGATCCTTGATCGTCAATCATCTCAAGTAAGTTACAAACATCATTTTAAGATTTCATTATTTTATATAAGATTACTGTACTTTTCTTTGATCTATTGTAGTTTATAATGCAATAACTAATGAAAATATTTTCTTGGATTAAAGGGAAGTAAAAAAAGTGGAGCAAAGATTGGGAAAATAACTGGGCGAATAGAGCTAATGAACATTGATTTCTCGTATCCAAAGCGACCTAATATTCCGGTGCTTCGACAGTTTTCTATGGACATCAAGCCTGGAGAAAGCGTTGGATTGGTTGGTAAATCAGGGTGCGGTAAATCAACAGTGATAGATTTGATCCAACGGTTCTATGACGTGCAAAGCGGATGTGTTAAAATAGACGGTGTGGACTTGAGAGAAATAGATGTTAAATGCTACAGAAAATATATTGCTCTAGTGAGCCAAGAACCAGTTGTTTATTCCGGAAGTATTCGAGAGAATATAATGCTTGGACGGCCTGAAGCAACCGAGGATGAGGTGATGGACGCTGCGAAAGCGGCAAATGCTCATGATTTCATCTCGTAAGTATTCTTTTATTTGTAGAAGCGTATATCACTTAGAAAATTTTCCATGGTAATGTTAGAAAATTTTAACAAAACAAATTATTCTAATTATTAATATTATTTTTAAATATGTATCAATGATTTCAAAACCATATAGGACATCGAATTGGATGGATTTTTTATATCACTGTTCTACGGGTTCAACTAGGTTTTTTACTATTCAGTAATAAATATATTTAAATATAGAAATATAGAAAATATAAAATAACTTACATAAGTCTACATATAAATTTTTAAAATAAAAATAAAAATGTATAAATACAATAAAGTTTTTATAGATGTGGAATAATTATTTTTATATTAATGAAAAATATTATATAAAAAACTGTAAAATTCTAAAAATATAAAAAATTTTATTTTATAAATGACAAAAGTACATTATAAAAAACACAAAATCCAGATTTTTAATTGATACGACCAAACTTTTTACCAAGTTTTTATGGAGTTTTGGATCAACTATTATTTTGACTTTTCTATAAAATTTAAATTAGATAGACCATCAGTTTATGGTTCAACCGGGTCCGACTGGCTGGTTGGGTCATTGATGTGTACTCTCTTCTATTCTTTCTATGCATTCTTTTTTTTTTTTTTGTCTTTTTATAAAAGGGCAATGGAGAAAGGATATGAAACAGAGTGTGGAGAAAGAGGAGTACAACTTTCAGGTGGTCAAAAACAGAGAGTGGCTATCGCTAGAGCCTTTGTAAGAAGCCCTATAATACTTCTACTTGACGAGGTTACGAGTTCTTTGGACTCCGACTCAGAGCAAGCCGTTCAGGAGGCTTTAGCTCGTATCATGGCTAGCCGGAAGATGACAACCGTTGTTGTGGCTCACCGCCTCCATACCCTTAAAAATTTGGACAGCATTTCAGTGATCGAAAATGGAACAGTCATAGAGACAGGGGGTTACAGTTGCCTGAAAAATCTTGGAGGCCAATTCTCTGAACTTGTTCATGCTCATCATCTGAAATCTTGAAGAATTTTCTTTAATAAAAGGTTAATCCTTGACTGAATAAAGTACTATTAAATATGCAAAAGATCCGACATTTTTTCAACTTTTAAGGACAAAAACCAAAACTAGAATGTCAAAAGTTTGATCTTTTTATTACATTTTCAAAATCCAAATTCTTTAGAAAAAAGGAAAATTTTAAGAATTCAAACATTTAGTTTAAGAAATTTAGTGATGACTCCCATCATTTCACCGCCATGGAAACGGCCAAGACATCCTCTTGCAGCTGCAATCTCATTAAACTCTGCAACTGAATCACCACCAACCGCCTGATGAGTTTCCACCCTTCCACCGTCTATGTCTTTTCCGGTGACAGCTCCACCAGATTCCACGGCAGCTGGAAGAGGAAAAGGGTCCAAAGACGTCTCCAACAGGGCTGATTCTCCGCCAACCGCATTCACAAACTCTTTCAACTGGCACATTGTGAATGGGACGGGCTCGAAGCTGTGGTCTCCATACTCAACTGGAGTAGAGTGATCACTGGTCACACACAAGAAATACTTGTAATTCGTAGAAGATTCAGCTTGCCACAAAAGCTTAGCGAGCTGACGTATCGCCTTATCCACAGCTTCCAAGCCTCGAACTTTGAACATTGTTGCCTTGTCATGACCAGCATCATCTATAGCCTGCAAAAATTATTAAAACCTCCATCTGAAAGTCAGAGTTGAAACTTTTAAGTTTTGTGTTAAAAGACAGAAGAAACAAGTTTTCACCTTAATGTGAAGGAACCCGAAATCATAGCCATCTGACCTTCCTGGTTTATGCCCGTCCTCTCCTGGTACAAAGACATTTGGGCAGCGATTCAGAGGAGCTGATAGCGCATTTGCTATAGCAACAGCTTTTGATGTGAGAAGTGTCCGATAATCTCCAGTAGATCCCGGTGCTTCTAGAATGTCAATACCGAGAGACATACCAAGTCCAGCTATAATCTTTGTTGGGGCTACCATACACGGCCACAAACCGTGCTTCTCTTGAAAAGGAGGAACCTTCATGTACAGAACCGTAGCAGACATTTACATTGAGAAAAAAATTTTATTAAAAGAATTTCTAAGAGGCATTAAAGTACTGAAACACAGACCTCAATTCGAATACCACAGCCTCGTAGAAGGACAAGATTAGCTATATTTTTGCCATGTGAAACTCTCTTTGCATTAACCGGATGGGAGACAAGAATGCGCAATATCTCCCTGGATAATTCGTTAACTATATTAGCTGTGTTTTTAGCTTCTTCTGATTCATCCAAAGGTTTAGCTTCAAGAAGCAAACGATTATCCTTCAATGGATCTGTTCCAGATATATTCCCACTAAGTCTTGGCCCTTTAACAACCACTCCACATCTATGTTCGGTTGCATATCTATAGAAAAAGAAAATTTCAATTTAGCCAAATCCCAGTATCAAAATAATAATTACCAAATAAACGTGCCAAATTAACGTAGTTTTCACCTGACTCTCACTTCATACTCAGGAAAATTTGGAAGCTTCATTCCATCAAGAGCTGCACAAAGGATAGGCCCTTCTTCTTCGAAATGCCGATCAGCTCTCCTACTAACAACAATTCCAGATTTCTCATCCAAAGTCGCGAAATTAGACTGCATAATCAATATTTCCACAATGTCAAACCTTAATAAAATGACAAAAGAATATACAAGAAATCTGAAATGCAAGGATTAAATCAAGCACGCACCTTGAAAGCTATATCACCTGGTGACATTGCTAATCCCGCACCCATAGACTCAAACGCACCACGTCCACGGTAATACACTCTTGGGTCATAACCCATCAGAGAGAGATGAGCTGTGTCGCTACCACAACCCAATCCTACTTCCACTGGATCCATTAGACCATTGATTCCAGCAGATGCAATTGCGTCTAAATTGGGTATGTTTGCTGCTTGTAATGGAGTTTTATAGCCTAATTTCGGTATTGATACGTCTCCTAAACCATCGATCAGGACAAAAGCAACTCTATTTCTGATTTCTCGATGACTTTCTTCCATTTCTTTTCTGATTGAATAGGTTATCCAGAAACGAAAAGAAGGATTGATTTTTAGAATTTCAACATCACAAATTTCTGGAGAAGTTTTTAAGAAAATTCTCAAATCATCAGAGACACAGATGAAACTAAGGTTTAGCGACAGGAAATCTTACAAATGAGGAATTAAATTCAATTGAGATTAAAATTGTATGAATTTACCTGAGAAAATGAGAATTGATCTTCAAAGAATATAATTCTCTAGCATCGATACTTCATTGCTTTCTGTTTTTTTTTTGTTCTTATATTGAACAGGGGGAACAAACACAAAAGGATTCCAAGTTCACCCAAACCGGATCAGAACAAAAAATCGACCGGTTTTACTTGAACCAGCCTTCCCAAATTGGCGGTTTTGATTTGTTTATTGGGGTCCATTCTTCATGGGAGAGTCGAACTCCAAGTAGAATCCCATAATATATAAAGAAAGTTCGAAGAAAACATTAACGTACCACTTATGTAATGGGATAATTGGCGAAATGGCAAATAACAGTAGATTAGCAAAATAATAAATTCGATTTTTTGGTACTGTTCAAATAACGTTAATCGAAAAAAACTTTTAATCTAGCCATAACTAACACAAATCCTAAGACTATCAATTATTCTTTTATGTCAAATCACAAGCGGTTGATTCAGAGATACACACGAGTTTTAATACTTAAAAAAATAATTCTCTCTATTTTTTCTCTTTCTGTTCAACGTTCCCACCACCCTTCTCTTTCATATTCTCCACCATAAATTGTACAGTAAACAATAATCGCTGCAAATCCGATAATTTTCGTTGGAAAAGTGATGACGACCATAAAAGTATAGAAATACTAATAAGTTTTTTTTCTAACCCGATTTATATAATTACGATAGTCTAGTTATCTCCACGGATAAAGTTAAATGCGATTCTGTTTGGTTTCAAGAAATTTTCAATTTCCTATGTTGTTTACACCGATTTTTACTCGAATATTCTTTACATGCGTATCCCCAGTTCTGAAACATATTTACTTTTTTCTGGTTGGAATACCAACCATGTTTATTATATACCATTAAAATTATTTTGTTTCTACATAGTTTGATATTGCTTTCACTTGATTTTGTCATTCTCTTTTAGTTTTGGATTTTTAATTTTTTTTTGTCTATTTCTGGATGTTTCGAATTTTCGATTTCAGATATACTCCCAGCAATGCATGTAATTATTTTTTTCAACTCATTCTTGAAATTTATCACACACCGTTTTTCATTTGTAAAGTATTGGAAAGCTTTAAATATTGATTTTGAGTGGTTGCATTGTATGTTGTTTACACCGTTTTTATTAGAATATTTTGTACCTTTGTATTCCGAATGTTCAAATTGTTATCTTTTACCGGTATAAATATCACGGATGTTTATTTTAATCGTAGACTCAACTTTTCGAATTTCAGTTTAACTTGGTGTTTAATATATATTACTCGGGTTGTGTGTCTAAATTTATATTTATTGTTAAGTATATCTATTGACCTGATATTATATAGGTAGGTTATTTATCACATACACGAAATGCTCTGTCCTTTCGTATAAGTAGTATGTTCAAATATATTTTTTGGTTTGCACGGTCTACTAATGTGTTACAGATAATTTTGACCGTGGTCCCATCTTTGCGAGTTTGCGTCCAACTTTGTATGTGACATATATTATTCATTATGTCTGTCTAAATAGTATGTTATGTTGTTAATATCCGGATAACATTTGTACCATAATAGAAGTCTGAATGTTGTTATCTTTTGTTTTGTGATGATAGGACATGAATCATAATCTGCCTCCGAGGCTGTTCGCTAGTGGAGATGAACCAGAAGGCGAAAGAGTATACCATACTTCTTGGAGGAGGATGAAGACATTTCTCAGTTCACTCGATGATGATGAATGTGAAGAAATCAGAAACTCACCTATTCAAAAATTTATTTCGATATGTGAGAAGCCAGTTTTATTCTGGCAGATTGGACTATTTTATGCTTACAAGGCAACTCCAAGTCAAGAAAAAGCATGAAATATAGTTTTTATTCGCTGGAAAACCTGTTAGATATTCCTTACGAGAGTTTGCTATTGTAACTGGTTTACTTTATGGTAAATATCCAGTAAAGAGAAAAAGTCCAACAAGAGAAAGATGAGTGGTGACACGCAGCCGTACTGGTACTCTCTCTTTTCCAACATAGAGAGTATTACAATTGAACGTGTTACGTCCATGTTGAAGAAAAAAACTATCAAAGACAGGAGAATAAGGTTGAAGTTTTCTTATGTCGCTATTGTTGCCGGTGTATACTTGTTCCTACATCCCACATTCCAAAGCTTTCAAAATCTCATGCAAAACTCACTAATGATATGTCTACGGTTTTTTACTATCTATGGGATCATCTTGCGTTTGATATGAATATGTCCAGCATCAAGGACAAAGATCCTATTGCATTGTTACAACCTTCATTAGCCGTTAAAGGGTTTTTTCAACCACTCCAACTTGTTTAGTTGTTGTTGCTCCCGCTATTACCGAAACCCCAACATTTGCCCAACAAGACTTGGATTCTGACACTGATTCGGAGGATGAATCAAATGAGTCTGAAAACCTCCCTGTAATTAGTTATGGATATGTGAGAAGCCTTGATATCAAATGCCAAGTATCCTTATGATCATGATTTTCTGTTTTGGTTAAATTTACTAATCTAAAAATTATATTACACTCTACTAAGTTCATATATCCTGTAATCGCATGTATTTGCCGCCAATACAGTTTTTCTTGTTTACATAATCATTTAAACTATTTCAATAAATCTATGTAGGTGAAGGTTTGTTCGATAATTGATGAAGAGGATAATGTTAAAATTGATTAAGAAGAGATGGAGTGGTCCAACGAGGAAGTGTATAAGATGGTTAGTCTAATATTTGATTATTTTGAGTTTAGAAATGATATGTTCCATGGTTGGATTATTGCACTTGAAGTTGTTGCACTGAGGGAGAAAAAACTGAAGAAAAAGTAAGAAACAGAAGGATACCGAGAGAGCAACGGATGTGGGAGAACCATCAGTTGGTTTTCAAACGATTTCCAACCAAATTGTAGCAATGGTTGTTGAGAAGACGAAAGAAGCACTTTCTACAATGAAGGACACATTACTTGCTGCCGTAGATAGGAGAATCCCTACAATGTAGAATTCTATATTCTCCAGTATTTCCGAGTTTTTGGTCATATCTGCCGAGAATCGTGATCGTGAAGGATTAAACTATGGAAATGGTAGTCAAAGTGGATCAGACGAGGATGTGGCAGTGGATGAAACCACCGGTTTGGCTGCAACCCATGGGAATGATAAGATACTCAATATCCTTCTAATTGTTTTTAACACAATAGTTATCGTTTAACAATCTGCTCATGTCTCTTATATAGGGAATAAATATCAATGCGCAATGCATTTCTGCAGCAGTGCTGTCTGAGCCAACGACTGCCATTGCTGGACCCAGGATTGAGATATGTAATATGTCGTGAGATTACTTGTGTGTACACATAGTTGTTATGCTTTGGATTACATGTAATTCTGCTCCATCAAATGCAAATCATTTTTTTGGGTATAAATGACTAAATATCGTATAATACAAGAGTTAGCTACTAATATGTATTGTGATAATGTGCCTGCAAGTTTGAATTCTAATTCTTTAAGATATGATGTTGGTGATGGTGATGTTGAGATTTGTTTTATTTCCACAAAAATTCATCTGATAGTGTAGTTTCATACTTTTGTTATCAATAATATTTTGCAGAAAACTGAGAACAGTGATGCTGGCAATATAAATGCTGAAGTTTCTATACCCGTTATCCGTAATAGTAAGAAATCCAGGAAGGGTGCTTCAACCACACCGAATGAGCTGGTTGCTGTTATACATCTCCTAAGAGTCCCGTTGAATACCAATTTGGAGTAGATGAAGTTGTAAACTACACTACTAAGTTTGGGACACTATATGAGAACATGGCATCTCCATGGTATACAATACATAATTCTAATATCTTCATATATAGTTTATTTAGTTTGCATCTAAATTAACATTTTCCGAGTGTAATTATTCTACCTAATGGTGCATTTGTATCCAACATGGATATTTCTAGAATTGCCGAGAGAATATCCATAATGGATTCGAAGGTAATCGATTCACATATATTTATATTTTTTGTTTAACATGTTGTTTAACTATTATTTATTTCTTTAACAGATGGTTGATGCGCTTATGATGTACACATGCATAGCGTATGATAACTTCAAAATTAAACATCCCGGATTTGATTATAGATTTTATGACAGCGAGTTTGTTACCTGCATTTCAAATTACTACACCAAATTCTCTAAGGTACCAAATAAGGACAAGAGAAATTCTGAATTCCAGGACACACTCCTCAAATATTTTGGCGAAGCAAATGTTAGCGTAAACCTTCCAAGACGCCTTTATTTCCCATTCAACTTCGACAGGCAGTATTGGGTAGGTGTATGTGTTGATATGTCTGATGCAATTCTCCATGTACTAGATTATGATACCTAAATTCCATAGCATCAGCCATATCAAGAAAGATCTTACTCTGATTGCCAAAATGCTTCCATTCCTACTGCGTCAGGATGTGAGTGATGATAATGATCCTTGAAGTTCAATGTGCAAAGAGCAACCTGTATACCTCATAATGTTTACCATAATGATTCTGTTGTATCGTCTATTCTTCTTATGCAAGCGCATGCCAAGACAGGATTTGATGGATGCAAATGTATTACACCAGAAGTTCTTCCTGCGTAGGCAAAATAATTGGCGGTGCTATTCTTTGACTTGTTTGTTGGATTGGTATAGCTATGCTATTTTATCTCCCTTTCGATGCGTTTTCATTTTCGTTTGTATGTTTATTGTTCTGTGTTACAACCTCATCATTATCGTGTTCATTTTATGTTACACTACATGTAACTTTAACACTAGTACATTTGTTGTAGACTAAGTTTGGTTGTAGCATTACTCTTGTATTTAATCCGACTCTTTAAACATAATTACTTTGATTAATTGTTGCCTTCTAATTTATGCTTTACACCGTCATAAAATGTTGTGTATGTTAACACCATAACTATGCATAAAAATCTTGTCAAAATATTACGTATTGCGGGTGACTAAACTTATTACACGCACTAATCCTTACATAATAAAGGAGGATAGATAATAGTTTCAAAAGAGAGGTCCGAATTTTACATTCATAATATCCTACATTCAAAATTACGCCCTCGCCATTTTATAAGTGCGTTCATAAACAAAAACTGAAACATTGCCACCTGTTAGTATTTTTGCTCCTGTTTATATTGGTTATTTGCAAGTTACACAATTGTGACCGCTTACACCAGACCTACTACAAGAGGTCTTCCTCTTACACCAGTACTCCTGCACAAGTTACATTTTATGATATATGTTAACTGCTCATATATTGATTAATATATGCATGACAAAAATAAATCAATACATACCATCAATTCACCACGAGATGGAATTCTCTTTTTCTTTGGTCGTCCAAGAGGTCGTTTGGTGCATGGTGGGTGTAGCCAATTTTCCATTGATTCACCGTCCATGCAAGTCATTATCTTTAGATCTGTAGTCAGATAAATGCTCTCTTTGTAGTCATGTTTCCAATATTTTGTGGTATACTCGACCGCTATTAGAGTGTCTATCTCAATCTTTACATGCACGGTTGCACGAATAGAATGACTACAAGGGATCAATAGTTTTTGAAACTCACAACACGTGCATGTATTCCTCTCGAGACTAACAACGTAAACTGCACATTCCTTGTCATTTATCTCGTACTCGTCTTTGTTAATCACACGAACTACAAACCATGATGATTCTTCAAAATTCTTAGTCACGAATTCCTACACCTTTGGAGTCATGGTTGTTGTGGTTGTGGATGATGCCTCACGTTGGTAGGCGAGAAAAGCTGTCATTGTTGTCCTGATGTAATTCACTAGTGAAATAATCGGTAACTCCCATGCACATCTTAGTACCGAGTTCAACGACTCTTTGTTATTACTTGTCATTACATTGTAACGGAATCCATTGAATTGCGAGCGTGTCCAATGTTCGAATCCTATCTGGTACAAGTCTTCACTACAAGGCGGGCTTATCTTTTTAATTTCGTTGAATTAGGTATAGAAATCGGACCGTCGGTAAGCCCTTACCGCCTTGGACACTAGGAAACAAAGATATTTAGCCTTGATGTCGTTTTAATGTTTCGTTTGAGATCAACCATGCATACACAATGCCCACAACTTGGATATACATGTTAGGTTAACACTTCAAGATATCAACTATATTTTTACGTAGAGCTATAAGCGTATATATGTACACTGGTAACATAATATAATACGTAAAAAGATTATATAAAGAATTTTTTGCAATGTCCGGTATATTGAAGAATGTCGATAAGAGACAAAAAAAACTTAATGATACATTCAAGTATCATTAAGTTTGGATTTGATCTTGTGCTCTTGTAAGTGCATTTATATCGTGTTGCATACACTGTGCCAAATGAGTTTTGAATGCGTTTCAATCTTTAAACACCATCCCGACATAAAAGTACCTAAGCCTGTATTAAAAATAACAACAACCACTTGAAAAAACACATATATACTATAATAAGATATTTAAACCTATAATAATTAACATTATAAAATAACTTACCATTCCAATCCTTTTCGACGCATACGCTGTCCTTGCTGGAAGAAACATGCTTTGGTGGAGATGGGATTCACTGGTCCTTCTACCGGAAAAGCTCACTTGGTCTAGTTTCTTCCACCAATGGTACTTTACCCTTGTCAATCAAACTTGTTGAATCAACCACTTCTACTTGACAAGTGTCACCTACCATGTCTTGATATAAATAATGAATTCACATAACATGAACAATATCCAATAATGTCAAACTTAGACAATAATTCGTACACTAGATAATTTCCACTTACCTTTCCCCTCACCCGAATCTAAATACAATGTTGGAAGTATACCATGTGTCTTTATCTCATCCTGATCGTCTCTATGGAAAAACATATCCATGTCTTCGTGAGTGCTTACAGGACTCTCGCCAACTAGTACGTTCTTAGAAGATCTTGTTGATTGAAGGTCTCCCTCAGTATGATCCCCTCTTACACTAGTTGTCAATCTATCTGAGATACCCTTATTGGTGTCTTCGAAGAATGCGAGTTCATCTTCAGTTAGCATTACTTCGAGCACAGACAGGCTCATGGGGATGAGGCTGTTACGGGTGAGCATTCCTATATTGAATTGATATTCAATGAATAATATTGGAGAGTATGATATCATATTTTTTTGATAACTATACATAGCTTGATTATTACCTTGATACCTGACTTCATTTGTATATAGATCCATATTTTCAATGCCAAAAAAGCTTTGTGTACCTCCAACATTACATTTAACATTCAAATACAACTTTTACATATGGATTGCTTCTTCACCAATTGTCACAAAAATTCATAGCTGAAAATGATCTAATTTTATAGTCATGAATAATTCAATATCGCCATCAATTTCTATATTAATTGGAGGCATACGCTTTTCTTTTTCTGTCATCATCCACTATGTCATTTGGTAGATCAGTGCAATCAACACTTTTTCTTCGATAAGACATCATGTTTTCAATGCAATCGACACCTTGGGGCACAAGTACAGCCTCCATTTGTTCGATTTTTTTCTTGTTAAATTTCCATATCCCATTAGTTTGTCTTTCCTAATACCCGCGTTGTAATCTCACTAGTAAAATCATTGTGAAGTTATTCATGTACAGTTAAACATATTTGTTATATGTTACATGTTATTTTACATAGAAAAAAATTACAACATTTTGTTTTAGACCCAAGCATATGCCCGAGTGAAAATGTAACTTCTGATAAATGTTTCGATGATACACATGCATGTTGGAAATTTAATTTTTAATTTTTGATGCATCTTTAAAAGGTATAACTATTGTAAATATATTCCTGGCCACTTAAATATTTTAGTTAGACGTTACCATATATTTTACATATCAATAAATAACAATATTTAGTTGTAGATCCAAGTTTGTTCCTCATATTGCAAACCGGTTAAATGAAGTTTTTCATGAAGCACATGCATTTGGGAAATGTTAGTTTTGATGAATGTTTGGAAGCTAATGCATTAAACAACAAAAGTACACTTTACTAAAATTTGTAACTTGTGAACTAAACAACATAATAATGGCACTCACCTTTCTTCAACATTCAGAACACGTGGGTAGATATCTTTTAAAACATTTAATTTCTTTGCATTGAAAAGTTGAGAGCTTGGTTGAAGTTTTAGAAATGATAATTTTTTCCGGCTACACCATCTCTTCTTTTATACATCTTATATTTTTTTTAACATTTACATGTGTTGTCGACATCTCAGAATGATGTTAAACTCGAATCCTGAGAGAATTAGAGCATTTAATGCTCACTGCATTTATTCGATCCAACGGTCCTGATTATCTCTTGATCTGCGTTATTGAACATTGCATATGTAGCATGCTACACTGTCAGTCACAATGATGGTTCAACTGTTGTCTGCTGAGATGTGGAGGCAAAATCGACAAAGTTGGACAAAAGTGAATAGTGCACAAACATTTTTGAGGATTGTTTGTCGTTTTGCTAATTTTGATTTTTTTCATTGACATTTACTTAATTTCCCCTCAACTGCAGAAATTAAATGATTAAAATCGATTCGATATTTTTGTTTTCATCTGAACTAAAAAACGGCTGGAATGGTCTAACATTTCGTATAAAAAGTAAATATTATCCAAAATGATAAGATATCCTAAACAATATTTGGATAGTATGATTATTAGTTAACGATGATATAATTTTGGGAAATGTTTTTAAAATACACAAACTTAGTAACATTTGTTACAAAAATACATGAACTTTTTTTACTCCCATTTTAAATCACGAACTCTAAATTTTGTCTTAAAAATATATCAACTATCCAATTTCATGATTTCGATACAGATGTGTTAACAGTCCTTAACGATGTTAACATAGTTAATTAGACAGTGTTAAGTTTATTAGCGTTGTTTATCAGCGCATTTGAAGAATACATGTTTCTCACATCTACAAAAATCTTCTCCCTGGATTTTTGTTTGTCCAATCTTTCACAATGGATGTCGCTTTGTTACAATGGCAAAGCTTAACCCCACCAATCGTTCGTCCCCTATTCGAGCTCCAAGAACTCGCATATGAGCTTTGACTCTTTTTCATAGATCGATTCAAGAAGATGATTGATGAACACGATTTCTGGTGGTTACATTTAAGGTTTTTAGATTTAGGGAAAAAAGTGTTTAGGGAAGAAGTGAAATTTGAGACCACCGTTAGATTTAAAACGGCGTTATTAAAGTTATCTCCGTTTATTTTTCTCTATTAACAATCCTAACATCTCTTATTTCGTCAGTGTCGAAATCACGAAATTAGAAAGTTCATGTATTTTTTTGAACAAAATTTTGAGTTTGTGATTTAAAATAGGAATAAAACAAGGTTGTATATTTTTTTAACAAATGTTACTAACTTCGTGTATTTTTAAGGTTTTTTTCCTATAATTTTAATTATTGATAACATATTTATTATTATTATATTTTAAATATGAAATATATTAATTTTAGTTATTTTCTAATGTTAGTATGAAATATTTATTGTATGCATGTTATACTGGAAAATTAGCAATTAAAAGTTTTAAATTCTAAAATTTTAAATTTTAATGACAGATTTATATAGTCTTTATCTCTTAAATTCTAAATTCTATTACGACAAATGTATAAATATAATTTATATTAAATCAAATTTTATGTATGGTATGTAAAATAAATTTTTAAATTTTGGACCTGATTTTAAACCGCGAAATCTATGAAACTGATTACAAAGATAGAACTGTTCGTCTCAAATTCTAATTGATCTCGATGGTTATAAAACGTTGCCTAAAACGATTAGAAGCATACATTCATCATAAGCAAAACAAGAAGATGGAGAGATTTCGGCACATAAAATAGATAGAAATATCACTGTTGGATAATATAATTGTTCGTGTGCACTATAACTGGAGAAAGAGAAGTTCACGCGTGACCGATGATTCCGATCCGTTAATCCAAACTCATCAGTGAAGTGAGCGTGATACGAACTCGATTATATATTTATAGATCTAGTTTCAATGCGTGTCTGATCTAGTTTTGAAACTTGAGATTGATTCATACTGTTGGCTCTTGCTGTTCATAGTGAGTTATTCGATTTTCACATTAACTTTAGGAGAATTAACTTGGTTTTCATGGTTGTCGTTGATGCGAGGTAGGAGATAAAACATTTTTTGTTTTGTTTTATTCTTATTATTTTATTTAATAATTAATACACTAATTTATTTAAGGATAATTGACAAAAACATATCACTTTTTTAAACAAATTTGTTTTAAATATAACATTATTAGTTTAAATTTCCAAAAATAATACAAATTAAATATTAAAATATTTTAAAAAAATTTCTAATAAAAAATAATTAAATATTAAATTGGAAAAAAATTAAATATAATATTTTAATTATATTTGTTATTTATTTATACTAAATATGTATTTTCAAAAAATAATTTATGATATATTTGGAAATTTAAAATTTAGAATAGTAAAATTAGAAAAAAAATAAAAAAATGTTATTTTAAAGTATTAATTTTTGTTTATTTAAAAGTTAATGTAATAATTTAATAAGAGCAGGTGGGTGATAAATGCTTTTTTTGGACCAATTATAACATCATAAATTCTTTTAGTAAATTAACATACTGGAAATTACTTTATGATAAAAGATGGATTAATTAAATAATAGAAATTATGGATATAAGAATGATTACATCTTGGTGGAACGCATCTATGGATTTGTTCAATATTATTCAGATCGACACATAGATTGGTGTTCGATTATGATAATAGCACTGTTTGATCCATAGTTCAGTAGCTACTGGCAAGTTGGAAATAACCACACATTTTCTACGCGACGGAAGCTGACGTGAACAAATAGCTGACATGGCTATGGTGCATGACCGTGACCGTGGTGGATAGCCGGCATGAATAGTTTGTATGGTCGACAGGGTTATGGTGTTTGAGAATTCTTAGATTGACGTGGTCGAAACTGAGGAGTTTGTGGGCTTTTATATTTAGCATATATATATATATATTTATTGTTAATATATATTTATTGTTAATTTGATATGTATTATTCGTTGTTGTTAGTTTCATAGTGTTGTTGCTTCATGTGGGGTGAGTCGCAAATGTTTTATTTTTAAATAAAATATTTATCCAGGCTAGATGTATACTTATATAGAGGTTTCGTGGTCAGATGGGACTCTTTCATTAGGTAACCTTGTTACTCATGCCTTCTTTTTTTTTTATGAATTTATGTGGGTTTAAAGAGTAGCTTTTCGTGGTATTGCATTGTGTTGATTTATTTGGGACGTTATCATTTTATGTTAGTTTTATTAATTTTATTAAAAATTATTATACTTAATTAATCACCGATGGTATTGGCCGATTGTCCCAAGCGAGCTGAGCAGCTCTTGGATTTGCATCGATCGGCCTGCAGACTGATGGCACTGGCCAACACTAAGGCAAGCTGGCCGACTCCCTGGTCTACTAACCATCAGCTTGCAGGCCGATCGGACCACCCGTTCGCCCAAACACCCACACAATATCCATTTGATCAGCCAACGATCGGCCCGTCGATGATCACTCTGTCTGTTTGCCTACTTAGACTGATTTTACTTTACTTTATTCATACGTTTTGATCCGGTTTGTCTGCTGTTGATCCAATTTACTTTTGTTAGACTATTTATATTTTTTTAGGCCATAAAATGACCTGATTTTTCTTCTGGAAATTTTTTATATTCTGTTGCAATTTTGGATGCTTTGTTCTTGAAATTAATTAATCAATTTTAGTGAAGAATTCTCCATCTCTATATTTTATTTATTTTTTCTTTGTGTATTTAATTGTTTTTTGTTATTGCAAGCACTGTGTGTGAGTAGTTTTTTTTATGGATTACACGTAAGGTAAATTAGGAGATTAGATGTTGATTAATGATGCTTATGTTGATTAAATTAATGATGTTTATGTTGATTAAATTACAATTCTTCATAATTAGGATGTGCTTAATGTTAGCATTGAAGTAGTTATTCAACTATTAGTCATATGATATTTTGCGCCCGAGTGGTGTACGTTAAAATATGTAGATAAAGTCTAATCATACTTTTCACATCTTAGCCAATGAGAAATGATGTTTAAGGTGATTAGTAGACTAAACTAGACATGAACATAAAGATTACTAGCCAACTGATTACGGTTCATAATATTTGATTAATCAATAGTCTAGTAAATGGATTATTACCACAAGAGTGGATTAGTCTACTAGAAAGTGTTTTATGTCTTAGGAATATATTTAATTAAGCACTTAGTATTTTTAATTAACTGATAATCATCCTGATACAAGCCTTGATTCAAGGATGTATGCGCGTAGGCTGTTTGGAGAAATTTAGGTGAGAAACTCGACCTTAGACTTCTTGGATAGGAGTTTTTGGGTTGGTATTCGATGGAAAGGTAAAGTGAACCACGCGAGGGGTGTTGAACCTCGTGATAAATCACAAACTTAGAGCTAGGAGGGCTGGTCTCAACTAGATTCTAAGCGCACAAGATTCTTGAGAGAAAACTTGTTGGGGAAAAAGTTCTATCTTTATTAATATCAAAAAGGTTGTCGAACAACAATGCTGGAAAGAGTCTTATTAATATGTTCGACAGTTTGACCTTCTAGGGTCGACTCAAATAAAAAAAAGGAAAGTTTACAAAAGTACACAAATAGAAAAGATACAAAAGTGTATAACCGAAAAAGGACCTATTCCTAAAATGTTCTTGACTCAAAAATGTAAAAAATCTAGATCCTACCCTGCAAAACAGAAAGAGGCATATATTCGAATTAAAACTTACCTTAACTTACCTCACGGCCAAGAAAAGGAAGGTGGCCGTCCTTGTGGCATGCACGCGCCTTGCTCCTAGTCTTCGACTTGGAGTAGGGTTAGGAATCTTTGGGCCCTGACCTCTCTTGCCACTAAAGCCCAAGTCTCTGATGTTCCTTGTGTTGTTGAGAAGCCTTTGGACTCTTCCTTGCACTTCTGGTCCATTGTCCTTAGTCGATCTTCCTCTAGGAGCTTGTCGACCCATAAGCTGAATTTGTGGAAGAGTGCCCTTGATCTGCTTCTTGTCATTGCTCCTGGTGGCACTACTGGTGTGGATACTTCCTCTAGATGCATGTCCTGAAGCTGGTAGCTTATCTGGTCCGAGTTTCCTTGTGTAGAAGTTAAATTGCTTGTGCACTCGGCTGGATCGGCTATACCGGCTGGAATGTGCGAGGTACTGGCCGGAATGCCTTCTGGACCGGCCAAGTTGATCCCTGAGTTGGTGGCATCACCAAGGGGACCGGCGGTGTCATCCACGTCTCCACCAAGTGTGCCGAAAGCTTGGGCCCCTCCGCCGGTAATGCTGACCGGTCTGGTCCTATTGGTCGAGGGTCCGGCGGTACTGCTTGGTCCGGCAGACGTGCCAGATGGCCCAGCTGTCTCGAGCAAGCTTCCTGGTCGGCCAGTCTGGTCTCCTGGCTGGATGTACGACCTGATGTCCTCATCATCCCCTCCCTCTTTAGTAGGTTTTGTCCTCAAAACTGGTTCATCTGCAAGGTGGTCGTCCCTGTGGCATGCACACGCCTTGCTCCTAGTCTTCGACTTGGAGTAGGGTTAAGAATCTTTGGGCCCTGACCTCTCTTGCCACTAAAGCCCAAGTCTCTGATGTCCCTTGTGTTGTTGAGAAGCCATTGGACTCTTCCTTGCACTTCTGGCCCATTGTCCTTAGTCGATCTTCTTCTAGGAGCTTGTCGACCCATAAGCTGAATTTGTGGAAGAGTGCCCTTGATCTGCTTCTTGTCATTGCTCCTGGTGGCACTACTGGTGTGGATACTTCCTCTAGATGCATGTCCTGAAGCTGGTAGCTTATCTGGTCTGAGTTTCCTTGTGTAGAAGTTGAATTGCTTGTGCACTCGGCTGGATCAGCTGTACCGGCTGGAATGTGCGAGGTACTGGCCAGAATGCCTTCTGGATCAGCCAAGTTGATCCCGGAGTTGGTGGCATCACCAAGGGGACCGGTGGTGTCATCCACGTCGCCACCAAGTGTGCCGGAAGCTTGGGCCCCTCCACCGGCAATGCTGACCGGTCTGGTCCTATTGGTCGAGGGTCTGGCGGTACAGCTTGGTCCGGCAGACGTGCCAGATGGCCCGGCTGTCTCGGGCAAGCTTCCTGGTCGGCCAGTCTGGTCTCCTGGTCGGCCAGTCTGGTCTCCTGGCTGGATGTACGACCTGATGTCCTCATCACATGAGGAGATTTGCTACTTCAAGAGGTAGTTCTACCTGTTCCTGTTCTATACTCAAAATTTCTTTGAAGACCATTAGTAACATTAAATCCTTTGAGGCTAAAGCTCTCCGGACATGGCTTGGTTGAATAAGAAAATTAGACTTGATAAGTTTCTTTTCCTTACTCATTTGGAGTTGTAGCTCGTGTACCTGGGCAGGTGTAAGAGGAGCTAGGCTGACCTTTCTCTTGTCATGCACGAAAGTGTAGAGATTGGTTCAGCCATCATGCCTGGTCTCTTTGTCAAACTGCCATGGTCTTCCTAGTAGAAGATGGCCAGCTTGCATGGGCACCACGTCGCACACGACTTGGTCTTGGTACTTGCCCACACTGAATGGCACAGTGACTTGCTCATGGATCTTGAGCTCCACTTTGTCATCCAGGCATCCCAGTCTATATGGTCGAGGATGCCTTGTCTTCTCTAGACCTAACTTATCAACCATATATGCACTAGCAACGTTAGTGCAAGAACCACCATCTATGATGAGGTTACATACCTTGCCCTTGATGGTGAAACAGCTGTGGAAGATGTTCTCCCTTTGGATGGTCTCTGAAGGATTCACCATTGCACTGAGGGTGCGTCTAGTGACCAGCACTTCCCCCACATCAGGGTACTCAATGTCACCATATTCCTCTTCTGGTTCATAGTCCTCTTCATCTTGGGACTCATATTCTCAAGCCTCCGTAATCAACATGACCCGGTTGTTTGGGCACTCCCTTGAGATGTGTCCACGACCCCTACACTTGAAACAAGTGATGTCACGTGATCTTTGAGGGTTAGAAGACTTACCAGGCTAGCTCTCTCTGGTCACGGGTGGGTTCAGGAGGCTTGCTCTTGAACCTTGACTCGATCTCTATGCTCTTGCCTTTGTCTATGGGCTTGGGCATGTTGCTTGGTGCCCAAGGTGTCTTAGGCTTACTGCGGATGTCTTGGCTCTTACGTTTGATGTGCTGCTCAGCCTGGACAGATAGGTGGAACAAGTCTTTGAAGTCATTGTAGATTTGCCTTTCCACCTTGCGGCTGATTCTTTCTTGGAGTCCATCCAAGAATTGTGCCATCAATGCTTCTTTGTCATCATTGAGCTCCAATCTATTCCTTAGCTTCTCGAACTCTTCATAGTACTCCTCTACTGATCTGATACCCTGCTTAAGAGTATGAAAACGACGTTGCAAGTCCCTGAAAGTAAGGTGGAACAAACCTTTGTCGCATGACATCCTTCATGTCGACCCATGAATCTATAGGCCTCATTCTTTTCCTCCTTCTGTCAAATACCTCACGATCCCACCAGATGAGGGCATTGTCCGTGAGTTGTGCTACTGCCATTGAGACTCTCCTAGGCCCTGGTTGGTTGTAATGATCAAAGATATGATCCATTCTTCTCTCCCAATCTAGGTAAGCCTCGGGGTCTACTTTTCCTACAAAACTTGGAGGAGTTAGCTTAACATCAGGATGAGTTACCCGGTTATAGGCGTGTTCATCTCCATCCTCATGATGTCTAGGAGGCATTCTTGGTCTCTAGTGAAGACCATATGGCTCAAAGCCATCATCTTCTGCCTCTGGTTGCCGTGGAGGTCCTCTCGGCCTATGGTGATAGTTATGAGGTTGTGTGTCCTCATCTCCATCTGGTTGGGGTTCCTCCTGTTCGTGCCGTGTCCTAAGGTGCTTAGGACCCTGAGGACAG
>CM032157.1:20101781-20138021 GCA_018901935.1 Pugionium cornutum
CAGCTAAGGAGATGTGCCAGAAGAGCAAAGTAGAGTCCAAAGGCTTCTCAACAACACAAGGAACGTCAGAGACTTGGGCTTTAGTGGCAAGAGAGGTCAAGGCCCAAAGATTTTAACCCTACTCCAAGTCGAAGACTAGGAGCAAGGCGCGTGCATGCCACAAGGACGGCCACCTTCCATTTCTTGGCCGTGAGGTAAGTTAAGGTAAGTTCTAATTCGAATATATGCCTCTTTCTGTTTTGCAGGGTAGGATCTAGATGCTTTACATTTTTGACTCAAGAACATTTTAGGAATAGGTCCTTTTTCGGTTATGCACTTTTGTATCTTTTCCTTTTGTGCACTTTTGTAAACTTTCATTTTCTTTGTTTGAGTCGACCCTAGAAGGTCAAGCTGTCGAGCATATTAATAAGGCTCCTTCCAGCATTGTAGTTCGACAACCTTTTTGCTAATTAATAAAGATCGAATTTTCTTTACAAGTTATTCTCTCAAAGAAGCTTGTGCGCTTAGAACCTAGTTGAGACCAGCCCTCCTAGCTCTAAGTTTGTGATTTATCACGAGGTTCATCACCCTCGTGTGGTTCACTTCACCCTTCCATCTTTTACCAACCAGAAAACCCCCATCCAGAAGCCTAAGGTTGAGTTTCTCACCTAATCTTCTACAAACAGCCCACGCGCATACATCCTTGAATCAAGGCTTGTATCATTTTGGTATCAGAGCTTAAAGCTCCTAAACCAGGTTGTTTCTATCCTTTTGCTTGTTTTATTTTTAGTTCTTGCATTAGTTTAAGTCGCATTCAAGAAAAATCAAAAAAATAACATCAAACTCCAAACCGAGTGCATCTAGCCTCCTACGTGTATCACTAGGGTTTAGATTCACTTTTGCATTGCCATTCACGTTTTCCTTTTTGTTTAATTCATATTTCCATTAATTTTAAGTTAAATTAAAAAGAAAACAAAAAGAAAAGAAAAGAAAATAGGAAAATACCCAAAAGATTTCGAATTGGACAGCTAGCACAACTTGTCTAGGATGTTTCCTTTTTGCCTTTTATTCGAATTTCCTTTCCTTAGGATTTTTCCTTTTTGCATTTTTTTCAAACCCCTTATAAAAAGAAAACCCTCCTAACAATTTAGGAGCATCCTAACTTGTCTTCTTTCTTTGTAGCACACCATGGGAGAAGAGAATAGAGAAGCAGCCGAAGCCATGATGGCCATGTTCACCACACTCCAAACACAACTCGCATCCATAAGCGAGAGATTGGAGCGCGTGGAAAGACCAGTGAGATTCCAGGCCATAAGGCACGTGAGAGCTGAGCAAGACCGTCCTGAGGGTCCTGAGCACCTTAGGATACGGCACGAACAGGAGGAACCCCAGCCAGATGGAGATGAGGACACACAACCTCATAACTATCACCATAAGCCGAGAGGACCTCCACGGCAACCAGAGGCAGAAGATGATGGCTTTGAGCCATATGGTCTTCACCAGAGACCAAGAATGCCTCCTAGACATCAGGAGGATGGAGATGAACGCACCTACAACCGGGTAATTCATCCTGATGTTAAACTAACTCCTCCAAGTTTTGCAGGAAAAGTAGACCCCGAGGCTTACCTAGATTGGGAGAGGAGAATGGATCATATCTTTGATCACTACAACCAACCAGGACCTAGGAGAGTCTCAATGGCAGTAGCACAACTCACGGACAATGCCCTCATCTGGTGGGATCGTGAGGTATCTGACAGAAGGAGGAAGAGAATGAGACCCGTAGACTCATGGGTCGACATGAAAGACCTCATGCGACAAAGGTTTGTTCCACCTTACTTTCATAGAGATTTGCAACGTCGTTTTTGTACTCTTAAGCAGGGTACCAGATCAGTAGAGGAGTACTATGAAGAGTTTGAGAAGCTAAGGAACAGATTGGAGCTCAATGATGATGAAGAAGCATTGATGGCACAATTCTTGGATGGACTCCAAGAAAGGATCAGCCGCAAGGTGGAAAGGCAAATCTACAATGACTTCAAAGACTTGTTCCACCTATCTGTGCAAGCTGAGCAGCACATCAAACGTAAGAGCCAAGACATCCGCAGCAAGCCTAAGACACCTTGGGCACCAAGCAACATGCCCAAGACCGTAGAAAAAGGCAAAAGCATAGAGATCGAGTCAAGGTTCAAGAGCAAGCCTCCTGAATCCACCCGTGACCGGAGAGAGCCTGGTAAGTCTTCTAACCCTCAAAGATCACGTGACATAACTTGTTTCAAGTGCAGGGGACGTGGACACATCTCAAGAGAGTACCCAAACAACCGAGTCATGCTGATTACAGAGGCAGGAGAGTATGAGTCCCAAGATGAAGAGGACTATGAGCCAGAAGGAAAGTATGGTGACATTCAGTACCCTGATGTGGGGGAAGTGCTGGTCACTAGACGTATCCTCAGTGCAATGGTGGATCCTTCAGAGACCATCCAAAGGGAGAACATCTTCCACAGCCGTTGCACCATCAAGGGAAAGGTATGTAACCTCATCATAGATGGTGGTTCTTGCACTAACGTTGCTAGTGCATATATGGTTGATAAGCTAGGTCTGGAGAAGACAAAGCATCCTCGACCATATAGACTGAGATGGCTCGATGACAAAGTGGAGCTAAAGATCCATGAACAAGTCATTGTACCATTCAGTGTGGGCAAGTACCAGGATCAAGTCGTGTGCGACGTGGTGCCCATGCAAGCTGGCCATCTTCTGCTAGGAAGACCATGGCAGTTTGACAAAGAGACCAGGCATGATGGCCAAACCAATCTCTACACCTTCGTGCATGACAAGAGAAAGGTCAGCCTAGCTCCTCTTACACCTGTTCAGGTACACGAGCTACAACTCCAAATGAGTAATGAAAAGAAACTTATCAAGTCTAATTTTCTTATTCAACCAAGCCATGTCCGGAGAGCTTTAGCCTCGAAGGATTTAATGTTACTAATGGTCTTCAAAGAAATTTTGAGTGTAGAACAGGGACAGGTAGAGCTACCTCCTGAAGTAGCAACTCTCCTCAACAAATTCGAGGATGTATTTCCAGAGGAGATACCAGCAGGCTTGCCTCCTTTACATGGCATAGAACACCAGATTGATCTAGTGCCCGGAGCAGCCCTGCCCAACCGGCCAGCCTACTGGATGAGTCCATAGGAGTCCAAGGAGCTTGAGAAGCAAGTCAAGGAACTCCTGGAGAAAGGATATGTTCGAGAGAGCCTCAGCCCATGTGCCGTACCAGTGCTACTAGTGCCCAAGAAGGATGAGACTTGGCGCATGTGCGTGGACTGCCGAGCCATCAACAACATCACAGTCAAGTACAAGCATCCAATACCACGACTGGATGACATGCTAGATGAGCTGAGTGGAGCCACGGTCTTCTCCAAGATAGACCTCAAAAGTGGATACCACCAGGTAAGAATGAAGGAAGGTGATGAGTGAAAGACTGCTTTTAAGACAAAGCAAGGGCTCTACGAGTGGACAGTCATGCCATTCGCTTGACTAATGCCCCAAGCACCTTCATGCGCCTTATGAACCAAGTTCTTAGGGCGTACATCAGTAAGTTTGTGGTAGTTTACTTTGATGATATACTAGTTTATAGTAAGTGCCTACGGGAACACCTCACACATCTTGAGATGGTACTTAAAACTCTTCGACAAGAAGAGCTTTATGCCAATCTCAAGAAGTGCATCTTTTGTACTGATAAACTTGTCTTTTTAGGTTTTGTTGTAAGTTCACACGGCCTACAGGTTGATGAAGAGAAGATTCGAGCCATACAAGAATGGCCAACACCAGGCAACATCAGCCAAGTAAGAGCTTCCACGGACTGGCCAGCTTCTATAGGAGATTCGTGCCCAACTTCAGCAGTATTGCCTCACCATTGACGGCAGTAGTGAAGAAGAACGTGGGATTCAGCTGGGGAGAAGCTCAGGAGAAGGCATTCCAGGCCTTGAAGGACAGCCTTACACATGCACCAGTGCCAGTCCTTCCCGACTTCAACAAGACGTTTGAAGTGGAGTGTGATGCGTCTGGAATAGGCATAGGAGCAGTGCTAACCCAAGGAGGGAGACCAGTCGCATGCTTCAGTGAGAAGCTAGGTGGTGCCTCACTGAACTACCCCACTTATGACAAGGAGCTTTATGCCCTTGTCCGAGCATTGGAGACTTGGCAGCACTACTTGCTGTCCAAGGAGTTTGTGATCCACACTGATCATGAGACTCTCAAACACCTCAGAGGGCAAACCAATCTCAAGAGGAGACATACCAGGTGGATGGAATTCATTGAGACCTTCCCGTACGTCATCAAATGCAAGAAGGGCAAAGATAATGTGGTAGCTGATGCACTATCAAGGAGGTTTGCCTTGATATCAACCATGGAGGCAAAGGTTCTAGGGTTCGAGCACATCAAGGACCTATACAAGGATGATCCTGACTTTGCTGAGAGCTACAAGGAGTGTGGCACAGGGAGTCATGGCAAGTTCTACATCCATGAAGGGTTCTTGTTCCGAGAAAGAAGGATGTGCATACCACAAGGATCATTAAGGCAGCTTATCATCCGAGAAGCTCATGGAGGAGGACTCATGGGCCACTTTGGTGTCGACAAGACTCTAGCAGTGGTCAAGGAGCACTTCTACTGGCCACACATCAAGAGGACAGTAGAAGCTCATTGTGCAAGATGCATCACTTGCAAGAAGGCAAAGTCCCGAGTGCAACCTCACGGGTTGTATCTCCCACTGCCCATACCCACACATCCATGGGTGGACATCTCAATGGACTTTGTTCTAGGTCTGCCCAAAGATGCAATCTTTGTAGTGGTGGACAGATTCTCCAAGATGGCACACTTCATTCCATGTGCCAATGTCAATGATGCCACACAAACAGCTGAGCTGTTCTTCAGGGAGATAGTACGGCTTCATGGAGTGCCAAGGACAATCGTATCAGACAGGGACACCAAGTTCCTCAGCCATTTCTGGAGGACCCTTTGGAGAAAGCTAGGAACGAACCGATGGCCAAACTGAAGTTGTCAACAGGACACTATCAACCCTTCTCAGAACTACACTAGGGAAGAACCTAAAGACTTGGGTGGAGTGCCTGCCATTCATAGAGTTTGCTTACAACCGAGCCGTGCACTCAGCAACCAAGAAGACACCATTTGAAGGGGTATACGGCTTCAACCCTCTCACCCCATTGGAGCAAACACCACTACCACCAGCTGAGATGACCAACCTCAACGGAGCATCCAAGGCAGATTTCATAAAGAGATTACACCAGAAGGTAGCAGAAAACTTGGAGAAGAGGACCGGACAGTACGTGACTCATGCCAACAAGAGAAGAAAGGAGGTGATCTTTCAACCAGGCGATTGGGTGTGGCTACACCTACGACAGGAGAGGTTCCCAAACCTAAGGAGTTCCAAGCTAGCACCAAGAGGAGATGGACCATTCAGAGTGCTCGAGAGGATCAACAACAACGCCTACCGGATCGAGCTTCCAGGTGAGTTTAATGTGTCCAATACGTTTAATGTTACTGACTTGCCCCCTTTCCATGCAGATGAACCAGTTTTGAGGACAAAACCTATTGAAGAGGGAGGGAATGATGAGGACATCAGCTCGTACATCCAGCCAGGAGACCAGACTGGCCGACCAGGAAGCTTGCCCGAGACAGCAGGACCATCTGGCGTGCCTGCCGGACCAGACAGTACCGCCAGACCCTCGACCTATAGGACCAGACCGGTCAGCATCGCCGGCGGAGAGGCCCAAGCTTCCGGCACACTTGGTGGGGGCATGGATGACACCGCCGGTCCCTCTGGTGATGCCGCCGACTCCGGGATCAACTTGGCCGGTCCTGAAGGCATCCCGGCCAGTACCGCGCACAATCAAGCCGGTATAGCCGATCCAGCCGAGTACATGCGCATTTCCACTTCCACACCAGAGGACTCGGACCAAATGAGCTACCAGCTCCAGGACATGAACCTAGAAGAAATATCTACACCAGTGGTACCTCAAGGAGCAATGACAAGAAGCAGATCAAGAGCACTCTTCCACAAATTCAGCTTATGGGTCGACAAGCTCCTAGAGGAAGATCAGCTAAGGACAATGAGCCAGAAGAGCAAAGTAGAGTCCAAAGGCTTCTCAACAACACAAGGAACATCAGAGACTTGGGCTTTAGTGGCAAGAGAGGTCAAGGCCCAAAGATTTTTAACCCTACTCCATGTCGAAGACTAGGAGCAAGGCGCGTGCATGCCACAAGGACGGCCACCTTCCATTTCTTGGCCATGAGGTAAGTTAAGGTAAGTTTTAATTCGAATATATGCCTCTTTCTGTTTTGCAGGGTAGGATCTAGATGCTTTACATTTTTGAGTCAAGAACATTTTAGGAATAGGTCCTTTTTCGGTTATGCACTTTTGTATCTTTTCCTTTTGTGCACTTTTGTAAACTTTCCTTTTCTCTGTTTGAGTCGACCCTAGAAGGTCAAGCTGTCGAGCATATTAATAAGGCTCCTTCCAGCATTGTAGTTCGACAACCTTTTTGATTATTAATAAAGATCGAATTTTCTTTACAAGTTATTCTCTCAAAGAAGCTTGTGCGCTTAGAACCTAGTTGAGACCAGCCCTCCTAGCTCTAAGTTTGTGATATATCACGAGGTTCATCACCCCTCGTGTGGTTCACTTCACCCTTCCATCTTTTACCAACCAGAAAACCCCCATCCAGAAGCCTAAGGTTGAGTTTCTCACCTAATCTTCTACAAACAGCCCACGCGCATACATCCTTGAATCAAGGCCTTTATCATGTTCCAAAGCAAAGTTCCTCAACAAATGTGGATAGAAGCATTCTTTACAGCCAACTTCCTATCAAATTTGCTGTCCTCATCTGCTCTTGACAGTAAAAAAGTCCATATGAAGTGCTATTTGGAAAAGAACTTGTATACACCTTTCTCCGAACGTTTGGTTGCTCGTGCTACCCTTTTCTTCGTCCTTATTCAGAAAACAAATTCGATCCAAGGTCTCTACACTGTGTATTCCTGAGTTATAACGACAAATACAAAGGATATAGGTGCTATCACCCACCTACCAGGAGAATTTTCATCACCAGACATGTAACATTTGATGAGAATAGTTTTCCATACATGAATCTTTATGTCAACTATTAAACTGGGTCAGCCTTTCTACAGCAATCTTGGCAATCGAGTTTCAAACAGCTCTCCATGCCAGGAATGCCTGAAGTTACTCAGGACGAAGAAATATTTCCTCCAGCTATACGTTTTAGAACAACTCAACCTCAAGTTACTCCTACATCAGACACAGTTTCTGAAAGATTTTTACCGCAAATACACTCTGAAACAGAGGTCCAACCAGATTCAAGGGACAGATTAATCAAACAGTAGAACCTTCTGCGCCTGTTCGAACTGAGACTCAGCAAATTCAGTCTTCTGCAACAAATCCAACTTCGACTCGGGCAATACTCATCGAATGACAACACGCTCCAAGTCAGGCATTCAAAAACCAAACACAAGATATGCTTTCTTCAATACTCTGCTTGAATACAAGGAACCTAATACTGTTGCTTCAGCATTAAAGAATCCACTGTGGAAATCTGCTATGATTGAGGAAATTGCTTCTTTTCGAGAAACAAATACTTACGATCTGGTTCCACCAACTTCAGCAGTAAATTTGCTCAGATGCAAATGGGTTTTTTGCACAAAAATAAACGCGGATGGATCGTTAAACAAGCTCAAAGCTAGACTCGTTGCAAAGGGATACTTGCAAGAAGAAGGGATTGATTATGTTGAGACATATAGCCCTGTCATCAAAACTTCAACTGTGCAAAAAATTCTACATGTTGCTATAACATCAAAGTGGGACATAAGACAATCTGATGTTCGAAATGCCTTCTTACATGGAGACTTAAGGAAAATTTTCTACATGGTACAGCCTCCTAGTTTTGAAAATCCGGAGAAACCAGATTACATTTGTCGACTGAATAAGGCTATATATGGGTTAAAGCAAGCTCCGAGAGCATGGTTCGAAAAATTCAGCTTTTTTGCTCGAATATGGATTCAAATGTGCAAGTGTAGATTGTTTACTTTTTGTTTATTCACATGGCTCTGACAAAAAATTTCTATTGTTCTATGTGGACGATATGATTTTAACAGGAAAGTCCACATCAAGGATAAATGAGCTACTGAAACAAATGCACACCAATTTTTGAATGAAGGATCTTGGACATCTCCAATATTTTATCGGCATTCAGGCTCATCGACATGAAGACGGATTATTTCTAAATGAACATAAATATATAATGGATCTGCTACAAATAGCTGGCATGACAGGCTGTATTGCAATGCCTACTCCACTACCATTACAACTAGACAAACAACAGAGTCAAGATGAGGAATTTCCTGAGCCTACTTATTTTAGAAGCCTTGCTGTGAAATTACAGTATTTGACATTAACAAGGCCGGATATACAATTTGCAGTCAATTATATTTGTTAGAAGATGCATTCTCCTTCGATGGCAGATTTCAATCTTCTAAAGCGAATACTTTGTTATATCAAAGGAACTTCAACAATGGGACTCAACATCTCAGCTACTTCCAGCTCAAAACTCACTACTTTCAGTGATAGTAACTGAGCAGGATACAAACAAACCAGGCGATCTACTGGAGGTTATTACACATTCCTTGGTAAAAACATCATCTCATGGTCTGCTAATGTATGTATATAATCGATGGTAACAATTAATGCAGAAATCGGCTTTTTTTCCAACAATCGATTTTACAAATTCTATCAATTACTATCGGTGACTACATCAGAGGGAGGTTAAATTTTTCTGCTGAATGTTTTTATTTAATTGTGTCGATTTGTTAATGACTATTGCATCTTTAATGACTACTTTTCAATGCAATTTAACTTTTATAGTTATTTATTCTTAATGCTTTTGAAATAATAGTATATAGAGAGAAACAAAAGGTGAGAGAGGATTATACGGTTATTCGATGACCAAATGAAATTCCATAAGAGAAAGACAAAATAACTTTAAAAATACCTCAATTATTAAAGCCCACAAATAAAAGCAACAAAATAAATAAATGTTAAAACACGCAAAAGCAAAAGCTCTTCTAATACTTTCAATATTAGGTGAGGATTCCTTTAGGTGAATAAAACTTCAATTCTCACTAGTCTCATTCTTCTTATAAATGAAGAATAAATGAAGAATACCATTCTGGTGGAGGATTTCAGAGATAAACAAGAAAAACCGAATCGATGTCTACTAAATCGAGTAATAGTATATACGAAATATTTCGGTTTGCAGATTGGGTAGATATAGTTCTGATGGTACTTGGTACGATAGGAGCCATTGGAGATGGAATGTCAACGAATGTTTCGTTAGTGTTCGCAAGCAAGATCATGAATAGCTTGGGCTACGGTCAATACAATCCTCATTCCACAACTTTTAAGGATGAGATTCAAAAGGTTAGTCATCTTTTAATTCAACTATCACACGTGTAACATAAACGCAATATTTACGTAATTGTAAGAGTTTTTGAATCTTGCATTTATTCGGTTCGTAACATCGTCACCAAGAAAAAACAAACGAGTAAGACTGATTTTGTTGTAAATTCAGTGTGTCGTATTTATTGTAAGTGAATAAATTTCGTCAAATTTAAATTATCCTTGTATAGATCCTTGTAGCTCTCAGCAAGGAGGGGTGATGAACCTCGTGATAAATCACAAACTTAGAGCTAGGAGGGCTGGTCTCAACTAGATTCTAAGCGCACAAGATTCTTGAGAGAAAACTTGTTGGGGAAAAAGTTCTATCTTTATTAATATCAAAAAGGTTGTCGAACAACAATGTTGGAAAGAGTCTTATTAATATGTTCGACAGCTTGACCTTCTAGGGTCGACTCAAATAAAAAAAAGGAAAGTTTACAAAAGTACACAAATAGAAAAGATACAAAAGTGTATAACCGAAAAAGGACCTATTCCTAAAATGTTCTTGACTCAAAAAAGTAAAGAATCTAGATCCTACCCTGCAAAACAGAAAGAGGCATATATTCGAATTGAAACTTACCTCACGGCCAAGAAATGGAAGGTGGCCGTCCCTGTGGCATGCACGTGCCTTGCTCCTAGTCTTCGACTTGGAGTAGGGTTAAGAATCTTTGGGCCCTGACCTCTCTTGCCACTAAAACCCAAGTCTCTGATGTCCCTTGTGTTGTTGAGAAGCCATTGGACTCTTCCTTGCACTTCTGGCCCATTGTCCTTAGTCGATCTTCTTCTAGGAGCTTGTCGACCCATAAGCTGAATTTGTGGAAGAGTGCCCTTGATCTGCTTCTTTTCATTGCTCCTGGTGGCACTACTGGTGTGGATACTTCCTCTAGATGCATGTCCTGAAGCTGGTAGCTTATCTGGTCCGAGTTTCCTTGTGTAGAAGTTGAATTGCTTGTGCACTCGGCTGGATCGGCTGTACCGGCTGGAATGTGCGAGGTACTGGCCGGAATGCCTTCAGGACCGGCCAAGTTGATCCCGGAGTTGGTGGCATCACCAAGGGGACCAGCGGTGTCATCCACGTCGCCACCAAGTCTGCCGGAAGCTTGGGCCCCTCCGCCGGCAATGCTGACCGGTCTGGTCCTATTAGTCGAGGGTCCGGCGGTACTGCTTGGTCCGGCAGACGTGCCAGATGGCCCGACTGTCTCAGGCAAGCTTCCTGGTCGGCCAGTCTGGTCTCCTGGCTGGATGTACGACCTGATGTCCTCATCACATCCCGAGTCAAATTCCTTACCCATCATCCATATGATTTTATTGTTGAATTAAACTTGTTGTTAAATGATCTATGCAATTAGAATTCATAAAACAAACAACAACCAAAAACACCATTTGAATTTACTTAAATTTAATTGTTTCATGTATTTCTAATGCGTTATTCTCTCTTCCTTGTAGATTCGATATCCAAACTAATACTTCGATTGCTCTACACTTGAAGTTGTATTAGGGATAAAACTTTACTCCCATCAAACTTTTCCAATAATTGATGGGAGTAAATCCAGTTTAGCCTTGCCGATCGGCTAGTGCCATCGGCCCACAGGCAGATCGGTGCAAACTTAAGAGATAGCCAGCTCGCCGGGCGATCGACTAGTGTCATCATCCTGCGGGTCAATCGGTGAAAATCTAGGTGCAGGCCAACTCGCCTAGGCGGTTGGCTTCTTCTCCTGTGTGGTAGAAAATTTCCCTTGGGTGGCCGGCCAGTTCGTCTTGGTGGCTGGCCAATGGGTAATGGCAATACTCCTATGCCATTTTCCCATTTTCAAATAAGCATTCATCCATTGCCAAGCTCCAACTCCTGCTTTGCCGTATTGTACATCAAATTACTCGAGAAACACTTGCAATGATGCAGAATGTACATCTGAGACCCTAACATGTATACTATATGAGAATGATTGCCAAAGAGTGAACAAACGATCTAAAATGCTTATGAATACAAGGAAAATGGTGGTAAATGCAAGTTAAAATAATGCAAAACCATGATTATCAACTCCTCTGAACTTGCATTTTACTCGTCCTCGAACAAACAAACAAAACCGAAGAAGAGGTTTGAATGCCGAACCTCATATCCAAAAATACACATAAAGATTTTGCTCCAAAATCTTTAACCAAAAGTATTATGGTGCTTGAATTAGATCTACTTCCTAGTAGTCTCTCACACATTCGACTATGTCAAGCTCAAGTCACACCATGAGCAATCAAATCCCCTAACTCCTTAACCTTCAATTAAGCACATAGGTGAATCTTACAATGCATCAATCAAGATGAATTCATTTGGCTTGGGAAATATGGTTTTAAAGGTGAAATGAGACGGTTCAATTAAGGACAAGGGTCTCTCTAAAAAAATGGAACTTTCACAAAATACTAATTAGGTAGTCGGGCAGCTCACCTGGACGATTGGCTAGTGCCATCAGCCTACAGGCCGATCGGTGCAAATCTAGAGGCTGATCAACTCACTCGGGCAATAGCCTGTGTCATCGCCCTGCAGGCTAATCAGTCCAAATCCAGGTGCAGGCCAGCTCGCTTGTGCGGTCAGCTAGTTTGCCTGGGAAGTTGGCTAGTTCGACTGGGCGGCCGGCTAGTTCGCCTGGGCAGTTGGCCAGTTCGCCTGGGCGGTCGGCTAGTTCGACTAGGTGGTCGGCAAGTTCATCTGGGTGGCCGAATTTGGGCGATTAAAATTCTCTGATGGCCATTTCTTCCATTTTTAACGGAGCATTCATCCATTGCCAAGCTTCAACCACTCTTTTGTCGTATTGTACATAAAATCACTCGAGAAACACATGCAAGGATGCATAATACACATCTTAGATGCTAACATGCATGCTATATAAGAATGATTGCAAAAGATTGAGCAAACGATATAACATGCTTATGAATGCAAGGAAAATGGTGGTAAAATGCAAGGTAAAATAATGCAAAAACCATGATTATCACACCACTCAAAGTAATTTACGTGTTGTCTTTGTTTTTGTCAGAATTATAATACTATTGGAGTGTGATATTTGATTGAGTGTTTTGTGGACAGCATACTGCCAAAGATAGTTAATCATAGGGTCGGTTTGCATGGTGGAGATCGTGAGCGTGATCAGACTGATCCACCACATGTATAGAGAGGTGCTGCTCCAGTTCAATAACCAACCAGTGCTACCATAGTGGATTATGCGGTACTGAATGCAATTGAGATGTAAGGTATGCGTGAGATGTTGGTGCCATTGTTGCAGAAAGTTCTAGTAGTGATGAAGACCTCGTTACTGACCATGGTCCAGAGCCATGGCCGGCGGTATGAGAGGCGGCAGCCACACAGTCTAGGAGCAAATAACTGAGGAAGAGGTTAAACCTAGCCATGGATGAGGAAATGACTTGTTCTGAGACCCACCGGACCCCTTCCGGGACCGGCACCGGCACCACAAGCCTAGTTGGCCCGCCGACCATGATACATCAGCTAACCGATGATCTTGTCCAAACCTTCGGCCAAATTATCATTGGCCACAAAAATGATCATCTAATTCCAGATATTTCTTCTGTTTTTAGTTGCAAATCAACTGACATAACTTGTTTTGTAGGATTAGAACACACAAGGACCCGAGATGGCTACAAAGGACAAAAAAGGGCCAGAACAATGCCCACAGACTAAGAGCATCAAGATGGAGCAAGAGATTTTCAAGAATAATAGCCTGAGGCACCAAGTGAAAACTTAGAAGACTTTAAAGCCCAAGACCAAGACCAAGACACGCCATGCACCAAATGCACACAAAATCAACACTTAGTGCTTATACGCGGCCATTTGCAAGTAAAGCTAAGGTATGGTCCATTTATTACATTCTTACATGAACAATGACCCTCACAATGGCTCCACATGAGGCCAATTCAAACTTAGGTACCTCACACAAGAACCCACACACAACTTTAAAGTTTTCCTATGGTTTATGAACTTTTCTTTTTTTATGTGTTGTTGCGATTTTTGTTTGTTTGTGATTTTTACGTTACATTTCCTTTATTAATTTCGGCCATTAGGTCAAGATGAAGAACCATTATATAAGGTTCTCCTGTAGTCTTGTAATATTTAAACGTTTTTTGATTAATAAAGATCAGATTTTCTTTCAAAGAGAAAAAACCTCTTTACAAGTTCAATCAAGAGAGCCGCTGCCTCCATGTTTGACCTTCACATGCTGTATCAAAGAGTTTCCACTCTATTTGTGGTGCACCTGACTTCCCAAAACATCACTTCTGCCTTGATCCCAAGAGGGAGATCGACTGCCAACTCGTTAAATCCCCATCCTTATCCCCTTGGCCGTACTAAGAAAGAGTGACCACCAACTTGTGTCACGACCAACCCTCAATTTTTTTAAAGTGTCATACAACATCTTACATCATCTGGTATCAGAGATAAAAGCTCATATAGCCAGGATTGTTCTTTAACTCGTGTTCATCTGGTTCTTTAGGTAGTAACATAGTCTTTCCATTACAATAGATAGATGATTTAAGAAAATCACAAAAAATCAATTTGCATCTAATTTAGTTGTAGATTAATCTATTAATCCATAGTCATCATCTTTATACCTTAGTTAGCCTTGCGAAAAATAGAAAAGAACAAAAAACGAAGTAGAGAGGAAGAAGGAAGTAGGGAATAATTGCAATTCAAACAAAAGGAGGATCGCAAAGGACAAAATTTCTTTTTATAGCCAATTGTCTTTTGTCGTTAACCTTGTCCACCACGCCTAGTATTAATTTTTGAATATTTACATTGCTTAAAACACACATTAAAACACAAGAGAAAATCGTAGGAATCAATTCACCTTTTGTATTATTTTTGTTTCTTGATAACTACTTGCCGAGGAAAGTAGTGTATTTTTTGTTTCTTGCAGCAAAAGCTATGGGAGAAGAGGTCCAAGTCCCATAAGATTCTGTTCTCCAGATGATCACTGCCATGAGAGGGGAGACTAGGAGCTTCTAGAGACCGAATTGTATGGCTAGAGCAGCCATACACACGCACCCGAGAGACAAGGCCGAGAAGACTTCCGGCCAGTTGGTGAAGATGGGAGTCTTTCTTTTGAAGAAGGAGATTTCTATCATGACCACGTGGCACCCCGAAACCTCAGAACCCTAGGAGGTGTGAACCAATTCTACAGTATCGGATTAGATACGATGAACCTCGAGAATGTAATTTGGAGGCTAAACTAAGACCTCCTACTTTTGCAGAAAAGTCGGACCCGAAGGCTTATATGCGTTGGAAAAGGCGTATGTAGTACATCTTTGGGTGCTACAACTAAAATGAGAACATGAAGGTAGCCCTAGAAGCTGCCCAACTAACTGAGAATGTACTAGCCTGCTGGGATAGAATAGTAGCTGAAAGAATAAGGCAAAGATATGACATCGTGAATAATTGGACCGACATGAAGTGCCTTCTTATATCAATGTATGTCCCTAAACGTTATCATAGGGAATTATAAAAAAACGTTTTAGGAAATTGGTGAAGGGTTCTCGGAGTGTAGATGAGTACTTCGAGAAGTTCATGAACTCTCTTGAGCTAGAGTAGTCCAAAAAAGCTCTAATGGCACAATTCATAGATCGATTTCAAGAACGCATTTCTCGAAAGGTGAAATAAGTTAGGTACAACAGCTTGCATGAGTTATTGCACTTGGTGGTACAAGTAGAGCAACAAATCAAATGCAAGACAGCCATGACCAGCTGGTAAAAGAGCAATCAACAATGGCGCATTTACAACAACTGGCCTTTAGAAAAAAAGGCAAAGCGATAGAGGTGGAATCTTTGTTCAAGAGCAAGAATACTGAACCAACTAATACATTCCGACAAGAACAAGGTAAGTATCTTAATTTTATTCAAGTTATGACATGTGGCATTACTTGTTTTAGGTGCCAGGACCGAGGTCAAATGGCAAGAGACTGCCCAAATCAACCAGTGATGATCATCACTTCAAATGGTGATTATAAATCCCAAGACGAGCAAGATAAGGATCCAAATGGCTTGGAGGATGATTGATGGGGTTTAAATTTTAATCCTTAATACAACTCTAATTGCAGAGCAATCGAAGTAGTGGTTGGATATCGAATCCACAAGGAAAGAAGATTAGCACACTAGAAATGCATGAAACATCTAAATCTAGGTTTTTCTAATTGAGGTTTTAGTTGGTTTTCCTAGTTATCTAAATGCAGAGAAAGTAAAACAACAAGTTTAATTCGATGAATAAAATATATGGACGATCGGGGCAACTTTACATTGATTAATGATGCTACAAGTTCGATTAGATGAATTCAAAGATATATAACACTTTCGACTAGGCTAATACACTCTCGTTGCAATAGTCCATTTACTAGCCTAAATATTAATTAAGTCTTTTGAACTGTAATTTATCGATGCAATCCTTAAGTTCAAGTATACCTTACTCTACCTATCACCTTGGACATTAACTCTCGTTGGCTAAGTTGTGATAGGCCTATTTAGGCTTTATCTACACATTCTATCTACATTTCTCGAGAGCAAAACATCATAATTCTAAGTATTGATTAGCTACTTCAATCCTAGCATTAAACACATCCTAAACATGAGAGATTTGTTATCTAATCTACCTAAACAATCCTAAGTAAAAATCAAATTCCCCTAATGTATCTTACCCATAATCCATAAGGCAAACTACTCACACATATTCATAGTAATAGCAAAGACAATGAAATAAGAGTAGCTAAATATAAAATAAGAGATATAGATAAGAAATTCCTCACTCGAATTGCAAGTAGCAAGAACAAAATCCAAGTGCAAAATTCTCCTCCAAAAATCAGCCAAAAGAAAAAAAGTAGAAGAAAACTTAGGTTAATTGTGACATAGAAGGGTTTATATAGTATCCCTGATACAACTTGGTTTAACCCAGGACAAACCGGTTAACTTAAAATTAATAAAATATTGCATAAGCATGGGACTAGCCACGATCGCTCGGTGGGATTGGCCATTGGGCTGATCGCTGGGTGAGCAGGCACGACTGGGAATTCTACCTCGGCGATCGGCATGGGCGATCGCCCAAATGGCCGATTGAGTGAACTCCAGCAGGCGATACGTAGATGGCCATCTCACTTGTCTTATCTCCTTCTCCAACCTTTGGTTGCCTATGCCGAGCTCCAACTTTCCTTTGTGCGCGTTGTACCTGTAAACACTCGAGAAAACATCCAAAGATGCAAAATTCATGCCCCAAGCAATATAATGCAATGCTATATGAGAATGAATGTAAAAAGGTGGATAAATGGCCTAAAATGCTAACAAAGACAAGAAAAATGGTGGTGAAATGCAAGGTGAAGCAATGAAAAAACCATGATTATCAACTCCCCCGGACTTTCCTTTACTCATCCTTGAAGAAAACAAGCAAAGACAAACTGAAGAAGAGGTTTGAACACTAGACCTCTAATCAAAGCATGCAAAAAGATCTAATTCCAAAATCCGTAACCAATAGTATTATAATGCCTGAGTCAACCTACTTCCATATACTTCTTGCAATGCCACAATGTCAATCTCAAGTTATGCCGTGCGCAATCAAATCCCGTAACTCCTTAACATTCAATTAAAAACATAAGTGAACCTTACAATGGATCAATAAAGACTAGTTCATTTGGCTAGGCAGAAATTGAATCAAAATTGAGATGAGGTGGTTCAAATAAGCACAAGGTTCTCTCAAAAAGGAATGGAACTTTTACAAAATACTAAGTGTCAAGAAGAATGATGCATACAAGACAAGACTTCCATCTACCCCTTCTCTAGACCTAGAACTCTTTATTTTAAACTCAACTCAATCCCATCCTAAGTGATTTCTACTCTTTCAATGCTTTCTTTAGCCTATATTTCCTTTTTTCGTACTTTGAACTTCTCTTTTAAGCACTTGGGGGAAACAATCAATTAACCTTATGAAAATCACTCTTCTTTTCTAGATTTTTTTATTCTTTTCTCCTCTAGTCTTTGATAGATTATCTAGGCTTTTGCCTTTCTTAAACTCATAGAGGAATTTTTAACTTCAAAGTTTAGAGATAACTTTTTACAATTATCAACCGATTCTCATGCCTTTTTCTTATACACAACCCCAAAACATTCTCTTTCTGGGTTCCTCTCATTCTTTTTCCTTCTTTTTCTTTTCATCTCATAATCTGAACTCCCTAGACTGGCCAATCCAAATCCTATCATATGCTGGGCTTGTGGTGTTAACCTAGCATCTACATGAAAGTCCTAGGCTTTGTCGTTCTCAAAACTCAACATGTTTTGCAAAGTAACCATTAAAACAAAAGCCTTACAAAATTTTCAAGCACAAGACTAATGTTGGATTAACGAAATGATTTGTTTGGAGGAGTGGTATAACCGTTCCAAAGAGAGGTATCCGGCCATCCAGAATAATCGAGAGTGGTAAAATGATTAAAGAAAACCCAAATGTGTATGTTGGTATCCATGAAAAAGTTATAGGAAAGATGCAAAGCAAGATAATTTCAAGTCCCGTTCAAGTTCATGGAGTTAGGTTTAAATCAAACACATTTCAATACAAGAGAATGATCTACCAAGTTGGTTGTGGTATAATCCAAAGTTTCCCAAGTTTTGAAATGGTGCAAGCATGCATCATAGTACTCTTAGCAAGGATTCCAATGCTAGACCTAAGTGCAACTTAACAAGGTAGTCTAATCATTGGTCAATATGCAAATGCAAGGGAAATCCTATATGCTTCTAAACTCAATCCTAACACATGAAATGCAAATTACATGAATAATTATTTTACTTTTTGTTTTTGAAGTCTTTTTCAAATTTTACATTTTTCTAATGTATAGGTATATTTACAATGCAAAATGATGCAAATGCCACCATTAATGTCCTCTCCCATGGAATTATCTCTCACCGTCTTGGTAAAAAAATAAATACGAGAGAGGGATGAAAAGAGAAGAAAAAAATGATAAAAGAGATGGAAGTTCGAGTGATCAGTACCTCTTTATTGACGGGAATGCATCGAGGGAAGTGTAGTGCAGATTCTTGGGTTTGCAGCCACCTAGGTGGAGTGGCCAGGGCGATCAGCCATCGAGATCGGTCATACGATCGATCGCAGAATTTCCAGGAGATTGGCCGGTTATGCCTTCCTGTGCGATCGGCCATACAGATCGGCCGACCGGCAGATCGCAGATCCTCTAGCAGCCTGGCCATTTTGTCCCTGCTCGATCGGGCAATGGGATCGTCCAACCGACCAATCGCGTACCGGGCTGTGACATTCGCCTTATCTTAACTCTTTTTTCTCATGTTTGTACCTTGATATCTTGAGCTTGAAGTGTAGATTACTCAGTCGCGACCTTGTGATGAGGACCACGATACCGACCACGGACCAGAGCCATGGCCTGCGGTACAAGAGGCGCCTGCCACACGATCCAGGAGCAAACAACTGAGGAGCAGGTTCAACCTTGCAATGGAGAACTACCTAAAATCTCTTGGTCATGAGGTAATGACATGGCTAGATACCTTCCGGGCCCCTGCCGGAACCGGTACCACCAGTGTAGACTGCCCACCAGCCACGATACATCGACCAACCGATGATCTTGCCAAAACCTTCAGCCAAATGACCATTGGCAATGGACATGACCATCTAACTCCAGCTTATCTTCTGTCTTTAGTTGCAAATCAACTTGCATAACTTGCTTTACAGGATTAGAGCACACAAGGACCCGAGTTCCTTCAGTAAACTTATTTGGAAAGTTAGAAGTTGGTGGTCACCAAGGACAAGAAAGGACCGGAACAATGCGCACGGACCAAGAGCATCAAGTTGGAGAAAGAAAACATAAAGAGCTTCAATAACAAGACCCTGAGGTTTCAAGTGAAGACTTAGAAGGCTTTAAAACCCAAGGCCACGACCCAAAACACTCCATTCCTCAAACACACACAGAATCAACATTTAGTGCTGCTACGTGGCCATTTGCAAGTAAGGCTAAGGTATGGTCAAGATAGTCCTCAAGAGTGGCTACCATCAAGTAAGGATGAGAGAAGGGGACGAGTGGAAGTGATACAAGCCTTGATTCAAGGATGTATGCGCGTGGGCTGTTTGGAGAAGTGTAGGTGAGAAACTCGACCTTAGACTTCTTGGATAGGGGTTTTTGGGTTGGTATTCGATGTAAAGGTGAAGTGAACCACACGAGGGGTGATGAACCTCGTGATAAATCACAAACTTAGAGCTAGGAGGGCTGGTCTCAACTAGGTTCTAAGGGCACAAGTCTCTTGAGAGAATAACTTGTTGGGGAAAAAAGTTCTATCTTTATTAATATCAAAAAGGTTGTCGAACTACAATGCTGGAAGGAGCCTTATTAATATTCTCGACAGCTTGACCTTCTAGGGTCGACTCAAACAAAGAAAAGGAAAGTTTACAAAAGTGCACAAAAGGAAAAGATACAAAAGTGTATAACCGAAAAAGGACCTATTCCTAAAATGTTCTTGACTCAAAAATGTAAAGCATCTAGATCCTACCCTGCAAAACAGAAAGAGGCATATATTCAAATTGAAACTTACCTTAACTTACCTCACGGCTAAGAAATGGAAGGTGGCCGTCCTTGTGGCATGCACGTGCCTTGCTCCTAGTCTTCGACTTGGAGTAGGGTTAAAAATCTTTGGGCCCTGACCTCTCTTGCCACTAAAGCCCAAGTTTCTGATGTCCCTTGTGTTGTTGAGAAGCCTTTGGACTCTACTTTGCTCTTCTGGCCCATTGTCCTTAGCTGATCTTCCTCTAGGAGCTTGTCCACCCATAAGCTGAATTTGTGGAAGAGTGCCCTTGATCTGCTTCTTGTCATTGCTCCTGGTGGCACTACTGGTGTGGATACTTCCTCTAGATGCATGTCCTGAAGCTGGTAGCTTATCTGGTCCAATTTTCCTTGTGTGGAAGTTGAATTGCTCGTACACTCGGCTGGATCGGCTGTACCGGCTGGACTGTGCGAGGTACTGGCCGGAATGCCTTCAGGGCCGGCCAAGTTGATCCCGGAGTTGGTGGCATCACCAAGGGGACCAGCGGTGTCATCCACGTCCCCATCAAGTGTGCCGGAAGCTTGGGCCTCTCCGCCGGCAATGCTGGTTGCTCTGGTCCTATTGGTCGAGGGTCCAGCAGTACTGCTTGGACCGGCAGGCGTGCCAGATGGCCCGGCTGTCTCGGGCAAGCTTCCTGGTCGGCCAGTCTGGTCTCCTGGCTGGATTTACGACCTGATGTCCTCATCAGGAAGGCTGCCTTCAAGACCTTTATGAATGGCTAGTCATGTCCTTCGGACTAACTAATCCTCCTAGCACCTTCATGCGACTCATGAATCAGGTTCTAAGGTCATTCATAAGAAAATTTGTAGTTATTTATTTTGATGATATCCTAATCTACAATAGGAGTTTTGCCAAACATGTTGCTCATCTAGAGCAAGTGATAAACACACCTCGAAAGGAAGGTCTTAATGCCAACCTTAAGAAGTGCATCTTTTGTACTAAAAAGCTTGTTTTCTTATGTTTTGTAGTGAGTGAACAGGTACTACAAGTTGATGAAAAGAAGATCAAAACCATCAAAGATTGGGTGACATCTATCTCTATAAGACAAGTCCGAAGTTTTCACGGGTTGGATAGCTTTTATAAGAGATTTTTGCGAAACTTCAGGTAGCAGCACCCCTTACTGCCGTTATCAAGAAGAACGTGACATTCACATGGGGAGATGCCCAAGAAAAAGCCTTCAATGCCTTCAAGGACCAGCTGACCCAAACCACGGTATTAACACTTCCTGATTTTGAAGAAGTATTCGAAGTGGAGTGTGATGCGTATGGATTGGGTATTGGTGTTGTCTTGCACCAAAGGAAGAGACTAGTGGCTTTTTTAGTGAGAAGTTGAGTGGGGCCACACTCAGTTATCCCACCTATGAAAAGGAGCTATACGCTTTGGTGAGAGCTCTAAAAACGTGGCAGCATTATCTTTTATCAAAAGAATTCATCATACACATGGATATTGAAATTCTCAAGAATCTTAGAGGGCAAACATCACTCAAAAGGAGGCATGCCAAGTGGCTGGAGTTCATTGAGATGTTTCCTTATGTGATCAAGTACAAGAACGTCAAGAAAAATGTAGTAGCCGATTCTTTATCAAGGAGGCATGCATTGATTGCCACAATGGAAGCCAAGGGGTTAGGATTTGAGCACATCAAGGAGCTCTACCCTACTGACAAAGAACTTGGTGACTGCTACAAAGAGTGTGGAAAAGGAACATATGTGTCATTCTACATCCAAGATGGTTACTTGTTCAAAGACAAGAGGTTGTTCTTGCCCCAAGAATCAATGACAGAGCTGGTTCTTTGTGAAGCACGCAGAGGAGGTCTAATGGGACAATTTGGTGTCGACAAGACATTGACAGTGGTGATAGACCATTTCTATTGGCCTCACTTCAAGAAATATGTGGAGATGTTTTGTGCTCGGTGCATCACATGTCACAAGGAAAAATCCAGGTTACTTCCTCACGATTTGAATTTGTCTGTACCTATACCTAACATCCCATGGGTAGATATTTCCATGGACTTTGTCCTAGGGTTGCCCAAGATCCGAAAAAAGAATATAATCTTTGTGGTGGTAGACCGGTTCTCTAAGATGGTAAACTTCGTATCGTGTAAGAAAACACATGATGCCACCCAAATAGCCGACATATTCTTTAAGAAAGTGGTTTGACTACATGGAATACCAAGAAACATAGTGGCGGACCGAGACAGCAAGGTTCCTCAACCATTTTTGGAGGAAATTATGGAAAAGGCTGGGCACGAAACTACTGTTTTCAACAACGTGTCATCCTCAATTCTACTAAGGGTCACAATTGGTAACAATATTAAAATTTTACTAGAATGCATACATTTTGTAGAGTTTTCCTATAATCGTGCTACTCATTCGGCCACTAAACTATTTCCCTTTGAGATAATATATGGTTTTAACCCTTTGTCTCCAATATATCTAGTGCCCATACAACAGGTTGAACAGGTGAACCAAAAAGATCTTGACCGGGGAAAATGATCTGGAAGTTGCACACCAAGGTAAAGAAGAATATGGAGAAGAAAAACGAGGAGTACAAAAAGAGGACCAACAAGAGTCGGAAGCAGCTGACTATTGAACTAGGAGAATGGGTTTGGCTCCACATGAGGCCAGAGATGTTTCCCCAGTAGAGAGCCTCCACGCTAGCCCAAAGAGGAGATGGACCGTTCAAGATCTTACAACAGATCAATGACAATGCCTATTGCCAAGAACTTCTAGAAGAGGTAAAAAATTTCCACACCTTTAATGTGGGTGAAATCTCTACTTATGATGTAGGAGATCCCATTTTGAGGACAAAACTTTTTGAAGAGGGAGAGAATGATGAGGTACCGATTATGGTCTGGAGCCATGGCTCGCGGTATGAGAGGTGCCAACCACATAGTACAAGAGCAAACAACTGAGGAGGAGGTTCAGCTTTGCCATGGAGAACTATCTCAAATCCCTTGTCCATGAGGAAATGACTTGGTCAAATACTGGCCGGACCCCGTCTGGCACCGGCACCACTGGCCTAGATAGACCACCGGCCACGATACATCGGCCAGCTGATGATCTTGCTCAAACCTTCGGCCAAATGACCGTTGGCGAAAACCATAATCATATAATTCCAAGTCTTAACTTCACTTTATTTACAAATCAACAGCCATAACTTTTTTTGCAAGATAAGAACACATAAGGACCCGAGATGGCCACGAAGGACAAAAAAAGTCTTGAACAACGCCCATGGACCAACAACTACAAGATGGAGCAAGCCAAGTGGAAAAACTTCAAGAAGAAGACTCTGAGGAATTAAGTGAAGACTTATAAGACTTTAAAGCCCAAGGCCAAGACCAAGACACGCCATGCACCAAATGCAAATGAAATCAACACTTAGTGCTCCTACGTGGCCATTTGCAAGTAAGGCTAAAGCATAGTTTATTTATTAAATTATTGCAGGAATAAATGGACCTCACAACAGCCCAAAAGGAGGCCAAGTCAACTTAGGCTCCTTACACAAGAACCCACAAACAACTTTAAAATTTTCCTTTTTATGGTCTATGAACTTTTCCTTTTTCATTTGTTGTTGTGATTTTCTTGTTGTTTGTGATTTCCTTGTTCCTTTTTCTTCATTTATTTCAGCCATTAGGTCAACCTGAAAAACTATTATATAAGGTACCCCTGCAGCCTTGTAATATTTCAACCTTTTTGATATTAATAAATATCAAATTTTCTTTCAAAGAGAAAGATCCCCTTTACGAGTTCAATCAAGAGAGTCATTGCCTCTGTGCTTGAACTTCACGTGCTGCATGTATCAAAGACTTTCCATTCTATTTTTGGTGCACCTCACTTACCCAAAAACTGCCCCTACCTTGATTCCATGAAAGAGAGGGACCGCCAACTCGTTAAATCTCACCCTTATCCCCTTGGCTGTACCAAGAAAGAGTGACCACCAGCTTGTGTCTAGACCAACCATAGACCTCTGTAAGGCCTCATACAACGTTTTGCATCAAGTGGGAAACCAGTTATAAGGAGTTGTAGTGCCTCAGCAAGCAATTCGGGAGGTCACTGCACCATAACCTCCTGTTCCAGAGTTTGTGGCACCTAAATATCCACTACTGCCTCCTCTGCTACCAAAGATGCTAGTACGGCATCAAGGAGCCACGTATTGGGATGCTTTAAATATGTTAAGGAATTTGAAAAAAGAGATGTTCAGTGGAAGGATGGATCCGACTGTAGCAGACATTTGAATGAATATGTTAGAGAGAAACTACGAGACCATCATGTGTTCAATTGAGTTTAGGAAGCGATTTAGTATTTGAGGGATGAAGCTCATGTTTGGTCAGATAGTGTGGTCGTTATTACTCATGCAGACGACAAGCTTAGCTTTCATAAATTTAAAGAGGAATTTTCACAAAAATACTTTGCACAAGAGACCTTAAACCAGATAGTTGGGTTATTTGCAGACCTTCGACAAGGGTCCAAGATAGTGCATGGGTATGAACAATAGATTCATTGACTTAAAATGGTCATAGAGAAGAGAGCAAGCGAGTATCACATGATCTTAAAGTTCAGAGGGGGTTGAGGCTAGAAGTGAAAATTGTTGTATGGTGAAGAAGTACAACAACATGGTCGATTTATTGAAGACTGCAACATGATGGAACTATGCATTAAGGCGGAAACCATGCAGGCAAAAGTTCTCCAACCAAGGATAGTGAAATTGGCTGAGTCGTAGAGATGTACCACATATAATCAAAATATGGGTCCAGTGCAGGTTAGAGGAGTTCTTACTTGTTTCAAGTCTGGTCAGACGGGTCATACTAGGATGCAATGTACAAGTGGAGATGATCTTTGTTAAAATTGTAAGCTTTTTGGACACATATCGAGGACTTTTCCTACGTGGCGTCAAAGGGATAGAGATAGTGATACAAGCCTTGAATCAAGGTCGTAGCACTCTTGGACCGGTTGGAGAAGATTAGGCGAGAAGCTCGGCCTTAGGCTTTTGGAATGGGGTTTTCTGGTGGATATTGGATGGTGGGGTGATACAAACCTTGAATCAAGGCCATAACACTCGCGGGCTGGTTGGAGAAGATTAGGCGAGAAACTCCACCTTAGGCTTCTGAGGTATGGTTTTCTGGTGGGTATTGGTGGTGGGGTGAGGTGAACCACACGAGGGATGGAAATCCTCGTGATAAATCACAATCTTAGAAGCTAGAAGGGCTGGTCTTAACTAGGGTTCTAACAATAGAGTTTTGTCCAGGGGGCCAGCTTGGAACTCCTTAGGTTTGGAAATCTTTCTTGCCGTAGGTGTAGCCACACCCAATCGCCTGGTTGGAATATCATTTCCATTCTCTCCTTGTTGGCATGAGTCACGTACTGCCTGATCCTCTTCTCCATGTTCTCTGCTACCTTCTGGTGCAATCTCTTGATGAACTCTGCCTTAGATGCCCCATTGAGGTTTGTCATTTTGCTTGATGGCACTGGTGTTTGCTCCAAAGGGGTTTGAGGGTTAAAGCCGAAGACCACTTCAAAAGAGGTCTTCTTAGTGGCTAAATGCACTGCTCAGTTGTAAGCAAACTTAATGAATGGCATGCAATCCATCCATGTCTTGAGGTTCTTCCCAAGTGTGGTCCTGAGAAGAGTTGACAATGTCCGATTGACCACTTCAGTTTGGCCATCGGTTTAAGGGTGGCACGTGGTAGAGAAGAGTAGCTTCGTACCTAGCTTTCTCCAAAGAGTCCTTCATAAGTGACTGAGGAATTTAGTGACTCTGTCTGACACTATTGTCCTTGGCACTCCATGAAGACGCACTACTTCCCTGAAAAACAGCTCTACCGTTCGCGTGGCATCATTGACATTGAAATGTGCAATCTTAGAGAATCGGTCCACCACTACAAAGATAGCATCTTTGTGGTTGATCTTGGGCAGACCTAGAACGAAGTCCATGGAAATGTCTACCCATGGATGTGTAGGTATGGGCAGAAGGAGATACAACCCATGAGGGTGCACTCGGGACTTTGTCTTTTTGCAAGTGATGCACCTTGCACAATGGGCTTCTACTGACCTCTTGATTTGTTGCCAATAGAAGTTCTCCTTGACCATGGCTAGTGTCTTGTCAACACCAAAGTGGCCCATAAGACCTCTTCCATGAGATCAGATTGGCCGACCAGAGTGCTTGCCCGAGACAGCCGGGCCATTTGGCGCGCTTGTCGACCCAAGCGGTACCACCAGAACTACGACCAGCCGGGCTGGATCGATCAACCTTTCCGGCGGAGAGGCCCAAACCTCCGGCCCAACTGGCGGTAACGTGGATGACACCACCGGCCCAATTGGTGATGCAACCGTGATGACGACATCAAGTCGTATGTCCAGCCAGGAGGTCAGACTGGCCGACCAGGAAGCTTGCCCACGACAGCCGGGCCATCTGGCATGCCTGCCGGCCCAAGCAGTACCGCCGCACCCTCGACCAATAGGACCAGACCAACCAGCATTACCGGCGGGGAGGCCTGATGAGGACATCAGGTCGTACATCCAGCCAGGAGACCAGACTGGCCGACCAGGAAGCTTGCCCGAGACAGCCGGACCATCTGGCACGCCTGCCGGCCCAAGCAGTACCGCCGGACCCTCGACCACAAGGACCAGAGCAACCAGCATTGCCGGCGGAGAGGCCCAAGCTTCCGGCACACTTGGTGGCGACGTGGATGACACCGCCGGTCCCTCTGGTGATGCCGCCAATTCCGGGATCAACTTGGCCGGTCCTGAAGGCATTTCGGCCAGTACCTCGCACAATCACGCCGATCCAGCCGAGTACACACGCATTTCCACTTCTACACAAGAGGACTCGGACCAAATGAGCTACCAGCTCCAGGACATGCACCTAGAGGAAGTATCTACACTAGTGGTACCTCAAGGAGCAATGACAAGAAGCAGATCAAGGGCACTCTTCCACAAATTCAGCTTATGGGTCGACAAGCTCCTAGAGGAAGATCGACTAAGGACAATGGGCCAAAAATGCAAGGAATTGTCCAATGGCTTCTAACAAATACAAGGGACATCAGAGACTTGGGCTTTAGTGGCAAGAGAGGCCAGGGCCCAAAGATTCTTAACCCTACTCCAAGTCGAAGACTAGGAGCAAGGCGCGTGCATGCCACAAGGACGGCCACCTTCCATTTCTTGGCCATGAGGTAAGTTAAGGTAAGTTTCAATTCGAATATATGCCTCTTTCTGTTTTGCAGGGTAGGATCTAGAATATTTACTTTTATTGAGTCAAAGACATTTTAGGAATAGGTCCTTTTTCGATTATACACTTTTGTATCTTTTCCTTTTGTGCACTTTTGTAAGTTTTCCTTTTCTTATTTGGGTCGAACCTAGAAGGTCAAGCTGTCGAGCATATTAATAAGGCTCCTTCCAGCATTGTAGTTCGACAACCTTTTTGATATTAATAAAGATAAAACTTTTTCCCCAACAAGTTTTCTCTCAAGAATCTTGTGCGCTTAGAATCTAGTTGAGACCAGCCCTCCTAGCTCTAATTTTGTGATTTATCACGTGGTTCATCACCTCTCGTGTGGTTCACTTCACCCTTCCTTCGAATACCAACACAAAAACCCCTATCCAAGAAGTCTAAGGTTGAGTTTCTCAACTAAACTTCTCCAAACAGCCCACGCGCGTACATCCTTGAATCAAGGCTTGTATCATTTTGGTATCAGAGCTTAAAGCTCCTAAACCAGGTTGTTTCTATCCTTTAGCTTGTTTTGTTTTTAGTTCTTGCATTAGTTTAAGTCGCATTCAAAAAAAAAATAATAATATCAAACTCCAAACCGAGTGCATCTAGCCTTCTACGTGTATCACTAGGGTTTCGATTCACTTTTGCATTACCATTCACGTTTTCCTTTTTGTTTAAATCACATTTCCTTTATTTTTAAGTTAAATTAAAAAGAAAAGAAAAAGAAAATAGGAAAAATACCAAAGGAATTCGAATTAGACAGCTAGCACAAGTTGTCAAGAAAGTTTCCTTTTTTCAATTTCCTTTCTTAGATTTTCCTTTTGCATTTTTCAAACCACATATAAAAGAAAACCCTCCTAATAATTTAGGAGCACCCTAATTGTCTTCTTTCTTTGTAGCACACATGGGAGAAGAGAATAGAGAGCAGCTGAAGCCATGATGGCCATGTTCACCACACTCCAAACACAACTCGCATCCATAGGCGAGAGGTTGGAGCGTGGAGACCAGTAAGATTCCAGGCCATAAGGCACGTGAGAGCTGAGCCAGATCGTCCTGAGGGTCCTGAGTACCTTAGGACACGGCACGAACAGGAGGAACCCCAGCCAGATGGAGATGAGGACACGCAACCTCATAACTATCACCATAGGCCGAGAGGACCTCCACGGCAACCAGAGGCAGAAGATGATGGCTTTGGAGCCATATGGTCTTAACCAGAGACCAAGAATGCCTCCTAGACATCATGAGGATGGAGATGAACACGCCTATAACCGGGTAACTCATCCTGATGTTAAGCTCCTCCAAGTATTGCAGGAAAAGTAGACCCCGAGGCTTACCTAGATTGGGAGAGAAGAATGGATCATATCTTTGATCATTACAACCAACCAGGACCTAGGAGAGTCTCAATGGCAGTAGCACAACTCACGGAAAATGCCCTCATCTGGTGGGATCGTGAGGTATCTGACAGAAGGAGGAAGAGAATGAGGCCCATAGACTCATGGGTCGACATGAAAGACCTCATGCGACAAAGGTTTGTTCCACCTTACTTTCATAGAGACTTGCAACGTCGTTTTCGTACTCTTAAGCAGGGTACTAGATCAGTAGAGGAGTACTATGAAGAGTTCGAGAAGCTAAGGAACAGATTGGAGCTCAATGGTGATGAAGAAGCATTGATAGCACAATTCTTGGATGGACTCCAAGAAAGAATCAGCCGCAAGGTGGAAAGGCAAATCTACAATGACTTCAAAGACTTGTTCCACCTATCTGTTAGGGCTGAGCAGCACATCAAACGTAAGAGCCAAGACATCCGCAGCAAGCCTAAGACACCTTGGGCAACAAGCAACATGCCCAAGCCCGTAGACAAAGGCAAGAGCATAGAGATCGAGTCAAGGTTCAAGAGCAAGCCCCCTGAACCCACCCATGACCAGAGAGAGCCTGGTAAGTCTTCTAACCCTCAAAGATCACGTGACATCACTTGTTTCAAGTGTAGGGGTCGTGGACACATCTCAAGGGAGTGCCCAAACAACCGGGTCATGTTGATTACGGAGGCTGGAGAATATGAGTCCCAAGATGAAGAGGACTATGAACCAGAAGGAGAGTATGGTGACATTGAGTACCCTGATGTGGGGGAAGTGCTGGTCACTAGACGGATCCTCAGTGCAATGGTGGATCCTTCAGAGACCATCCAAAGGGAGAACATCTTCCACAGCTGCATCAATTCATCAAGGGTGATACAAGCCTTGATTCAAGGATGTATGCTGGGCTGTTTGTAGAAGATTAGGTGAGAAACTCAACCTTAGGCTTCTGGATAGGGGTTTTCTGGTTGGTAAAAGATGGAAGGGTGAAGTGAACCACACGAAGGGTGATGAACCTCGTGATAAATCACAAACTTAGAGCTAGGAGGGCTGGTCTCAACTAGGTTCTAAGCGCACAAGATTCTTAGAGAGAAAACTTGTAGGGAAAAAGTTCTACTTTATTAATAATCAAAAAGGTTGTCGAACTACAATGCTGGAAGGAGCCTTATTAATATGCTCGACAGCTTGACCTTCTAGGGTCGACTCAAACAAATAAAAGGAAAGTTTACAAAAGTGCACAAAAGGAAAAGATACAAAAGTGCATAACCGAAAAAGGACCTATTCCTAAAATGTTCTTGACTCAAAAATGTAAAGCAACTAGATCCTACCCTGCAAAACAGAAAGAGGCATATATTCGAATGTAAACTTACCTTAACTCACCTCACGGCCAAGAAATGGAAGGTGGCCGTCCTTGTGGCATGCACGCGCCTTGCTCCTAGTCTTCGACTTGGAGTAGGGTTACAAATCTTTGGGCCTTGACCTCTCTTGCCACTAAAGCCCAAGTCTCTGATGTCCCTTGTGTTGTTGAGAATCTATTGGACTCTTCCTTGTATTTTTGGCCCATTGTCCTTAGTCGATCTTCTTCTAGAAGCTTGTTGACCCATAGGCTGAATTTGTGGAAGAGCGCCCTTGATCTGCTTCTTGTCATTGCTCCTTGAGGTACCACTGGTGTTGAGACTTCCTCTAAGTGCATGTCCTGGAGCTGGTAGCTCATTTGGTCCGAGTCCTCTTGTGTAGAAGTGGAAGTGCGCGTGTACTCGGCTGGATCGCCTGTACCGGCTGGACTGTGCGCGGTACTGGCCGGAATGACTTCAGGACCGGCCAAGTTGATCCCGGAGTCGGCGGTGTCATCAGGGGGACCGGCGGTGTCATTCACGTCCCCACCAAGTGTGCCGGAAGCTTGGGCCTCTCCACCGGCGATGTTGACCGGTCTGGTCCTATAGGTCGAGGGTCCGCGGTACTGTCTGGTCCGGCAGGCATACCAGATGGTCCTGCTGTCTCGGGCAAGCTTCCTGGCCGGCCAGTCTGGTCTCCTGGCTGGATGTACGACCTGATGTTCTCATCATTCCCTCCCTCTTCAGTAGGTTTTGTCCTCAAAACTGGTTCATCTGCATGGAAAGGGGCCAAGTCAAGTAACATTGAACGTATTGGACACATTAAACTCACCTGGAAGCTCGATCCCGTAGGCGTTGTTGTTGATCCTCTCGAGCACTCTGAATGGTCCATCTCCTCTTGGTGCTAGCTTGGAACTCCTTAGGTTTGGGAACCTCTCCTGCCGAGGTGTAGCCACACCCAATCGCCTGGTTGAAAGATCACCTCCTTTCTTCCTTTGTTGGCATGAGTCACGTACTGTCCGGTCCTCTTCTCCAAGTTTTCTGCTACCTTCTGGTGTAACCTCCTTATGAACTCTGCTTTGGATGCTCCGTTGAGGTTGGTCATCTCAGCTGGTGGCAGTGGTGTTTGCTCCAATGGGGTGAGAGGGTTGAAGCCGTATACCACTTCAAATGGTGTCTTCTTGGTTGCTGAGTGCACGGCTCGGTTGTGAGCAAACTCTATGAATGGCAGGCACTCCACCCAAGTCATTAAGTTCTTCCCTAGTGTAGTTCTGAGAAGAGTTGATAGTGTCCTGTTGACAACTTCAGTTTGGCCATCAGTTTGAGGATGGCAGGTGGTAGAGAAGAGTAGCTTCGTGCCTAGCTTTCTCCAAAGGGTCCTCCAGAAGTGGTTGAGGAACTTGGTGTCCCTGTCTGATACGATGGTCCTTGGCACTCCATGAAGCCGTACTATCTCCCTGAAGAACAGCTCAGCTGTTTGAGTGGCATCATTGACATTGGCACATGGAATGAAGTGTGCCATCTTGGAGAATCTGTCCACCCCTACAAAGATTGCATCTTTGTGGTTGATCTTGGGCAGACCTATAACAAAGTCCATTGAGATGTCCACCCATGGATGTGTAGGTATGGGCAGTGGGAGATACAACCTGTGAGGTTGCACTCGGGACTTTGCCTACTTGCAAGTGATGCATCTTGCACAATGAGCTTCTACTGTCCTCTTGATGTGTGGCCAGTAGAAGTGCTCCTTGACCACTGCTAGAGTCTTGTCGACACCAAAGTGGCCCATGAGTACTCCTCCATGAGCTTCTCGGATGATAAGCTCCCTTAATGATCCTTGTGGTATGCACAGCCTTCTTTCTCGGAACAAGAATCCCTCATGGATGTAGAACTTGCCATGACTCCCTGTGCCACACTCCTTGTAGCTCTCAGCAAAGTCAGGATCATCCTTGTATAGGTCCTTGATGTGCTCGAACCCTAGGACCTTTGCCTCCATGGTGGATATCGAGGCAAACCTCCTTGATAGTGCATCAGCTACCACATTATCTTTGCCCTTCTTGTACTTGATGACGTACGGGAAGGTCTCTATGAACTCCATCCACCTGGCATGTCTCCTCTTGAGATTGGTTTTCCCTCTGAGGTGTTTGAGAGTCTCATGATCAGTGTGGATCACAAACTCCTTGGACAGCAAGTAATGCTGCCAAGTCTCCAATGCTCGGACAAGGGCATAAAGCTCCTTGTCATAAGTGGGGTAGTTCAGTGAGGCACCACCTAGCTTCTCACTGAAGTATGCCACTGGTCTCCCTCCTTGGGTTAGCACTGCTCCAATGCCTATTCCAGAGGCATCACACTCCACTTCAAACGTCTTGTTGAAGTCGGGCAGAACTAGCACTTGTGCATGTGTAAGGCTGTCCTTCAAGGCCTGGAATGCCTTCTCCTGAGCTTCTCCCCAGCTGAATCCCACGTTCTTCTTCACTACTGCCGTCAGTGGTGAGGCAATACTGCTGAAGTTGGGCACGAATCTCCTATAGAAGCTGGCCAGTCCGTGGAAGCTCCTTACTTGGCTGATGTTTCCTGGTGTTGGCCATTCTTGTATGGCTCGAATCTTCTTCTCATCAACCTGTAGGCCCTGTGAACTCACAACAAAACCTAAAAAGACAAGCTTATCAGTACAAAAGGTGCACTTCTTGAGATTGGCATAAAGCTCTTCTTGTCAAGGGTTTTAAGGACCATCTCAAGATGTGTGAGGTGTTCCCGTAGGCACTTATTATAAACAAGTATGTCATCAAAATAAACTACCACAAACTTACTGATGTACACCCTAAGAACTTGGTTCATAAGGCGCATGAAGGTGCTTGGGGCATTAGTCAAGCCAAATGGCATGACTGTCCACTCAGAGAGCCCTTGCTTTGTCTTGAAAGCAGTCTTCCACTCATCACCTTCCTTCATTCTTACCTGGTGGTATCCACTTTGAGGTCTATCTTGGAGAAGACCGTGGCTCCACCCAGCTCATCTAGCATGTCATCCAGTCGTGTATTGGATGCCTGTACTTGACTGTGATGTTGTTGATTGCTCGGCAGTCCATGCACATGTGCCAAGTCCCATCCTTCTTGGGCACTAATAGCACTGGTACGGCACATGGACTGAGGCTCTCTCGAACATATCCTTTCTCCAGGAGCTCCTTGACTTGCTTCTCAAGCTCCTTGGACTCCTCTGGACTCATCCGGTAGGCTGGCCGGTTGGGCAGGGCTGCTCCGGCACTAGATCAATCTGATGTTCTATGCCACGTAAAGGAGGCAAGCCTGCTGGTATCTCCTCTGGAAATACATCCTGGAATTTGTTGAGGAGTGTTGCTACTTCATGAGGTAGCTCTACCTGTCCCTGTTCTATACTCAACACTTCCTTGAAAACCATTAGTAACATTAAGTCCTTCGAGGCTAAAGCTCTCCGGACATGACTAGGTTGAATAAGAAAATTAGACTTGACAATTTTCTTCTCCTTACTCATTTGTAGTTGTAGCTCATGTACTTGGGCAGGTGTGAGAGGAGCTAGGCTGACCTTTCTCTTGTCATGCAAGAAGGTGTAGAGATTGGTCCTGCCATCATGCCTGGTCTCTTTGTCAAACTGCCATGGTCTTCCTAGCAGAAGATGGCCAGCTTGCATGGGCACCACGTCGCACACGACCTGGTCTTGGTACTTGCCCACACTGAATGGCACAGTGACTTGCTCATGAATCTTGAGCTCCACTTTGTCATCGAGCCATCTCAGTCTATATGGTGGAGGATGCCGTGTCCTCTCTAGACCTAGCTTATCAACCATATACGCACTAGCAACGTTAGTGCAAGAACCACCATCTATGATGAGGTTACATACCTTTCCTTTGATGGTGCAACGGCTGTGGAAGATGTTCTCCCTCTGGATGGTCTCTGAAGGATCCACCATTGCACTGAGGATACGTCTAGTGACCAGCACTTCCCCTACATCAGGGTACTCAATGTCACCGTACTCTCCTTCTGGTTCATTGTCCTCTTCATCTTGGGACTCATATTCTCCTGCCTCCGTAATCAGCATGACTCGGTTGTTTGGGCACTCCCTTGAGATGTCCACGTCCCCTACACTTGAAAAAAGTTATGTCACGCAATCTTTGAGGGTTAGAAGACTTACCAGGCTCTCTCTGGTCATGGGTGGGTCCAGGAGGCTTGCTCTTGGACCTTGACTCGATCTCTGCTTTTGCCTTTGTACTGTCTTGCAGTTGTGGTGCCTTCTTGCTGGATGTCTTGGCTCTGATGCTGTTCAGCTTGCAGATAGTGGAACAAGTCTGAAGTCGTGTAGATTTGCCTCCACCTTCTGATCCTTTCTTGGTCCATCCAAGAATTGTGCCATCAATGCTTCTTCATCATCATTGAGCTCAATCTGTTCCTTAACTCTCGAACTCTTCAGTACTTCTACTGATCTACCCTGCTTAAGAGTACAAAAACGTCGTTGCAAATCCCTATGGAAGTAAGGTGGAACATACCTTTGTCGCATGAGGTCTTTCATGTCGACCCATGAGTCTACGGGCCTCATTCTCTTCCTCCTTCTGTCAGATACCTCACGATCCCACCAGATGAGGGTATTGTCCGTGAGTTGTGCTACTGCCATTGAGACTCTCTTAGGTCCTGGTTGGTTGTGGTGATCAAAGTTATGATCCATTCGCTTCTCCCAATCTAGGTAAGCCTCGGGGTCTACTTTTCCTGCAAAGGTTGGAGGAGTTAGTTTAACATCAGGATGAATTACCCGGTTATAGGTGTGTTCATCTCCATCCTCATGGCGTCTAGGAGGCATTCTTGGTCTCTGGTGAAGACCATATGGCTCAAAGCCATCATCTTCTGCCTCTGGTTGCCGTGGAGGTCCTCTCAGCCTATGGTGATAGTTATGAGGTGGTGTGTCCTCATCTCCATCTGGCTGGGGTTCCTCTTGTTCGTGCCGTGTCCTAAGGTGCTCAGGACCCTCAAGACGGTCTTGCTCAGCTCTCACGTGCCTTATGGCCTGGAATCTCACTGGTCTCTCCACGCTCCAACCTTTGCCTATGGATGCGAGTTGTGTTTGGAGTGTGGTGAACATGGCCATCATGGCTTCAGCTGCGTCTCTATTCTCTTCTCCATGTGTGCTAAAGAAGATAGTTAGGTGCTCCTAAATTATTAGGAGAGTTTTTCTTTTATAGTTTGAAAAAAAATGCAAAAAAAATCTAAGGAAGAAATTGAAAGAAAAGGAAACTTCTAGATGAGATGTCCAATTCAAATTTTTTCTTTTCTTTTCTTTTTCTTTTTAATTTAACTTAAAATTAATGGAAATATGAACTAAACAAAAAGGAAAACGTGATTGACAATGCAAAAGTGAACCTAAACCCTAGTGATACACGTAGAGGCTAGATGCACTCGGTTTGGAGTTTGATTATTTTTTGATTTTTCTTGAATGCGACTTAAACTAATGCAAGAACACAAAACAAAACAAGCAAAAGGATAGAAACAACCTGGTTTAGGAGCTGGCTCTGATACCAAAATGATACAAGCCTTGATTCAAGGATGTCACGTGGCTGTTTGTAGAAGATTAGGTGAAACTCAACCTTGGGCTGGATAGGGGTTTCTGGTTGGTAACGATGGAAGGGTGAAGTGAACCACACGAGGGTGATGAACCTCGTGATAAATCACAAACTTAGAGCTAGGAGGGCTGGTCTCAACTAGGTTCTAAGCGAAGTCTCTCTTGAGAAACTTGTTGGAAGAAAGTTCTATCTTTATTAATATCAAAAGGTTGTCGAACTACAATGCTGGAAGGAGCCTTATTAATATGCTCGACAGCTTGACCTTCTAGGGTCGACTCAAAGAAAGAAAAGGAAAGATTACAAAAGTGCACAAATAGAAAATGTACAAAAGTGCATAACGAAAAAGGACCTATTCCTAAAATGTCTTTGACTCAAGAAATGTAAATATTCTAGATCCTACCCTGCAAAACAGAAAGAGGCAAATATTCTTATTGAAAACTTACCTTAACTTACCTCATGGCCAAGAAATGGAAGGTGGGCGTCCTTGTGGCATGCACGCGCCTTGCTCCTAGTCTTCGACTTGGAGTAGGGTTAGGAATCTTTGGGCCTGACCTCTCTTGCCACTAAAGCCCAAGTCTCTGAAGTCCCTTGCATTCTTGAGAAGCCTTTGGACTCTTCTTTGCACTTCTGGCCCATTGTCCTTAGTCAATCTTCCTCTAGGAGCTTGTCGACCAATAAGCTGGACTTGTGGAAGAG